>MU399670.1:0-11167 GCA_022578875.1 Hypoxylon crocopeplum | reverse complement strand
ATATTAAATTTATTAATAATATCTATTATAACGAATATAAATATCTTATAAAGGTAAAATTATTAAAAGAATTAATTATTATATATAATAAAAATAAATAATTATATATATAAAGCGTTAAGATAATTTTGCCGGTTAATTTATAGGTCGTTTTTAAAAAGGATACGAAAGAAATAACCGGATATACCTAAATATAAATAAAGCTCCGATAATAAAAAAGGTAAATATAAATAACAAAACTTATAATAATTATAAAATATTAAAACTTAAGAAAATTTATAAAATTAAAAGAATTATAAGGTTTATAATTTTAAAAAATTAAATGAAGTTTTATATAATAATACCTATATATATAAACGAAAAAAATATTAAATTATTAATTAAAATAAAAACTTAAATTTATAATAATTTAAAATCGAAAATATTCTTAAAAAATAATTAATTCGTTTTATATAAAATAATAATTAATTATTCTAATAAAATTATAAGTTTCGAAATATATAAAAACGTTATAATCTCGGTTTAAGTTTTACGTTAAATTAAAATTATTAATAAAAAGGTAATAATAAATTAGAATTTAACGATTTAACCGAATTTAAAAAATTATTTACGAGTTAAATATAAAGAGGTTTTAAAATAAAACGATTATGGAAATTTAAAAAACTATTTTTTTTATTAATATCTCGGACGTTATAAATATCTTAATTTTAATAATAATATCGAAAATAATATTAATAATAAATAATATTAAAAATGTAATAAAATTCTAACGAAATTAAAAGATCGGAAAAATTTAAAATATAAATAATAATAAGTATTTTCAAATCGATATTAAGAACGTTTTCGTAATATTAACCGATTTATTTATTAAATTCGATCTTTCGAATAATATATATTATATATTTCTAAATATATCGTTAAAGCCGGAAAAGATTAAATTATAAAAAAAAATCATAATATTATTAAAATTTTAATTAAATTTAGAATTATTGTAAATCTTTTATAAAAATATATATATAAAATATTAATTATTTATATATAAAAAAAGTAAAATATATTTTAAAAAAATTTAATATATAAAAAAGCTATAAAATTATTTAAATATTAAAAGAAAATAAAATATAAATAAACTTAATAAACGATTAATAATAATATAAATTCTATATTTAAATATATAAGTTAAAAATAGAAAATAAAATATTCTTAAATAAAATATTCGCCGAAATATATAAATATAGAAAAATAAATTAAATAAAAAGATTAACCCTATTTAGGAACTTAATTTTTATTCTATAAAAACGATAAATAAAATATAAAAAGGAAAAATAATAATAAATTTACGAATATTAAACGATATAATAATTCCGAATATATATCCTTTATTAATATAAAAAGATATTATTATTAATATTAAAAGAAAAACTAAGATTATAATTATTAATAAGAAAAGTTTCTTTTATTAATTATTATTATATAGCTTTTATAAAAATAAAATATCTGTTATTTTATTTAAAAAATTAGAAATGTTTAATATAATATTAATAAGGTTTAAAAATAATTTATTATATATATAAAGATTTATAAACTAATATTTAAAATTATATCAATATTTTTATAAAGCTTATATAAACGATATAATCATTTTTAATGATTTCTTAAAAGAATATTTCTAATATTTAGATATAATTTTAAATTTCTTTTAAAAAATCGGAATTATCTTAACGTTAAAAAAATTATTCGCGATATATAATTTAATTAAATTATTAGGCTTTCTAATCGATAATTTCGGAACGTTAATTATAGAAAACTACGTAAAAATAATAAAGAAAATTAAATTCTTATAAAACCTAGGAAATTTAAAAATATATATCGGATTTATTATATAATTAAAGAAATATATATTATAATATTAATAAAAGATTTTATCTTTATAAAAACGAAAGATATTAATATTAATAAAAAGAAAAGTTATTAAAAATTATTATTTAAAAATAAAACGGTAAGAAAAACGTAGATTTTTAAACGTAAATTTATATTAATAAAAAAAAATCGAATCATTTTAATTCGTATAATATAATCTTATTATTAAAATATATTTTACGTATTAAAACCTAAATTATATAACTTTTATTAAGTTAAACGTTATAAAGGAATGCGGATATAAAATTATAATATTTTATATCGAAAGAAATTAAAATAAAACGAATATTTATTTTAATATTATTTAACCTATTTAATTCTTAAGTAAGATATTAATAAAAATAGAAAAGAAATATTAAATAATAAAGTTAAAAATATCTTATTTAATATAAATATATCGTTATTTATATTTATAGATTTAATTTAATAAATAAAATAAAATTATTCTTATAAATTATATTATAACCGGGAATATTATAAGATAAAAAAACCTAATAATAATAAATATTATAAAAGATAATTTACGTTTAATTTTAGTATTAATATATTTAAACTAATATAAATTAAACGTTAAATATATTTCCGAGCGTTTAAATCTGGTATTAAATGCGTTATTACGTTTATTTATTACGAATAACGATAAAAATCGAACCAAACGAAATAACGAAATTAAAAACGAATTAAACGATTTAACGGATTTTTTCGTTTACGTAATAATGATAATAAAGCTAAACGAAAACTTTAAATCTACCTTAATTAACGATTATAAAATCGATTAAAAATATGGAAAAATCCTAGAAAATTTATAAAAAAAACTAAATAAAAAGAATCGTCGATTAAAATTAACGAACGGTTTATTATATTATATTATCGATTAATAATAAAAGAAATTAATTATTTTAATATTTAATATAATAGGAACGGTTTATAACGATTTATAACTAAGGAAACCACGGCTTATAATCCTTTAACTTTAATATATAATTTTCTTTATTATTTTATAAATATCCATAGAAAATAAACTTCTATATAATACTTAATTAACCATTTACTTAACTAAGTACTATATTATATTATATTAAAATGATACGCTATATAACGTATCAATATTTTACGTTAAAAAAATATTCGAAATTATTTATAATAAGAAATATTATTTTAATTTTTAAAAGATAATAATAAAAATATAAGATTTTACTATAAATAAACTTATAAAAAAATTACGTAATTATTTCGATTATTATTCCGAATATATCGTAAATTATACGAATTAAAAAAATAACTTAACGAATTAAAATCGATCGTAAACGACCTTATATTATATTATATTATTATTATAAATTTTATCGTTAATTTATCGCGAGTTAAATCGAAAAATATATTTTAAAAAATGTTCGGATATAATTATTACGATTTATTAATAACGTATACGTATAAGTTTTCTAAAAAAACGATATTTATATCTAAAAATATAGAATATAAAATATTAAAATAAGCCGAAATCTATTTACGATATCTAATATTTTACGATTAAAATATATTTAAACGTATAATATTCGATAAAGATAATAAATTTATATTTAAATTTTAATAAATATTATTTATATATATCGATATAATGTTAAATTATTCGATAATATAATATTTATAATTAAATAAATAAAACAAACGATAAAATTAAGATATACAAATAAATATATACTTTTATATTTTAACGTTAAATAAATTATAAATAGTAATTTTATCGTTATTATAATATAATATAAATAATATATTATTAATAATTTTAAGGAAATTACTAAATAAAATAGGTTTAAGTTTTAAATTTACGATATTTTTTTCTATATTATAAATATTATATAACGCGATAAACTTCGAAATATTAAGGAAAATATATCAATAAAAAGCCGAAATAACGATCGATTTCGCAATAATAATAAATAAAATTAAATACGATAAAAAATATACGTTAAAAGAATTTAACGTCGACGAAAAAATTTATTTAAAGCTTTATAAAAGGTATTATTTATTGGGTTAGTTATTATATAAGTATTTAAATTAAAGAATAGGTTTAATAATAATAGTTTTTAAAATAAAAAACCTAACTTATAAATTAAATTTTTTATGATATTATAGAATTTATAAAATAATATCGATAGTATATTTAGAATTAATATTATTTAGTAAAGATATATTCTCGAAAAAAAAGCTATAACTTAGTTAAGTTTAGGTAAACGGGAATAATAAAGAATGGAAATCTTTCGAGATTAAAAAATTCTTTTAACGTTAAATCTTTAAAATAAACGGTAAATTATTATTAAAATACCTAATAAAATAGAAAAACTATAAAGCTATATATAATTAATGGTATTTATAAGAAGTATTAATGTAAAATGTATTAAAGCTTATTCGAATTTTTGATTAAAAAATAAAATCGTTAAAAAAATTAAAAATGAAAGAAAAAGAAGAAATAATGCCTTAAATATTATTAAACGACCTAATTAAAATAATACGGACTATTTCGAAAATAAATATTAAAGTATAAATATTAAATAAACGAATTATTATAATCTTTTAAGCTTTTAAAAACGTAAACGTTTTAATCTTTTAAAAAAGGGAAAAAATAAATAATATAATAAAAACGGTTTATAACTAGGGAAATTACGGCTTATAACCTTTTAGCTTTAATATATAATTTTCTTTATTATTTTATAAATATTTATAAAAAATAAGTTTTTATATAATATTTATTTATTTATTTATTTACTTAATTAAATATTATATTATATTATATTAGAATGATATGTTATATTACGTATCATTTATAATAGCACCTTTTTTTATCCGGCCGATTAAGATTTTTTCGAAATCTATTCGAATTAATAGCTAATAATTAATTAAAATCGTTAAATTTACTTAGTATTCGTATCTAATTACCCATTTATTTAATTCGTTTTATTTTCCTTTTTCCTTATATTTTAATCCGATAATATATAAATAGAACTTTATCATTTTATCGTATAATTTCTAGAAAATCCAAAGAATAAATATATAACGTAAGTTAAAGTAAAGGACGAAATTTAGGTTCCGATTAAATAATTCGTCGTTACTTACTTTATCTTAACTATTTAATTATAACTTAATTTAAATAAACCGTTTATTCGACCATTTATTCGAATAAATAACGAAAATCTTAAATTATATCTTGCTAAGTAAAAAATAAATAAACATAATTTTATTTCCCGTTTAAAAAAATCTTTAACTTATATAAATAAATTCTCGTAAATTAAAACGTAACGAGAAACGATCGAAAAAATCTAATAAAAAGTAACGGAAAGAATAAAAAGTTATAAAAAACCAGTTATATTTTCTTTAAATATATCGTTTAATTAACTTTCGATACTTTTTATTTAATTTATTTTAACTTATTTTTCATTAGATCGTCGATTTATAAATCTTTAATAAACGTTATAAAGATTTTAATAAATATTATTATCCTAAATAAAATAATTATTATTTAATATTTTATAATCGGAAATACCTAACGCATTAAAAAGGAAAGAACTTTCCCGATTTATAATTCTATAATTAGATATTTCTTTATTAACTAAATATTCGATTATTTTAAACTTATATTTTCTTTAAAATATATTAAGTTTATAAATTTTTTTTATATAAAATAAGTAACCTTTATTCGGAAAGATATTCCTTAAAAGAGGTTAAAATTTATAAATTAATCGATCGTAACTTTTTTAATTAAAACGGTTTATTTAAGATCTTTTAGAATTTTTTCTTATATAAAAAAAAAAAAAGTCTTTTTTATTAGAAAAAGAATCTTTCCCGTTAAAAGAATCTTTCCTATTAGAAAAAAAGTCTTTCCCGTTATTTAATTAAATCGTATCTATTTAAACCGTATTTACTTAAATCGTATTTATTTAAACCGACGGATCCACCTAAATTAACGCCGAAATATCGAATTAAACCACTTTCCGAATTTCGTATCTCGATTAAAATAAAAGCATATAAATAATAAACGGAAATAACGGAAATAACGGAAATAACGATAATGTCGATAACGTTAATAATGGTAATATTAATAATAATAACGGCGATAATGTTAATAATAATAGCGATAATAATGGAAATTCGCTCGTTATAAATTTATAAAAAAATTTATTAAATATTAGATTATTACGTAATTTATTAAATAATATTTTATCGACTTTCTAAATCTAATAAAAATTGCAATAAAATTAATCGATAATTCGAAAATAAAAACTTATTTAAATTAATTATATAAATCTAAAAGTAAATATAACTTATAACGAAAATAATTTCGTATAAATTAAATAAAATATATATTAGCAAAACGTATATCTTTTTATAAATAATATAAATAAATATTCGTTTAATATCTTTTGTAAGGAAATTATATAAAAGGATTTTTTATAATTATTACGAAAAACGATATAAAATTAATAAAAATCTAAATTATTTCCGAATATATAATGTTATTTTAACGATAATTTAAATATTACCTTAAAGGTAATAATTAAATAATTTAAGATATTAATAACGGAAACATTAAAAGTTTTTAAAGATTTAAACTTAATATTCGGTTTAGAACGTATCTAAATCGAAATAATCTAAATATAAACAAAATAAACGATTAAATTATATAAAATAATAGAAAAAAACACGGCGACATAATAAATATCGAAAGTATATAACTTAATATACTTTCCTTTATAATAACTAATAATACGATTAAACGATTTTTTTTTTTACGTTTAAAAAATTAATTAAATTATTTAGAAAAAAAAATAACGGCTTATAAAGATACGTTAAAAACGTATAACGTTATAAACTAACTAATTTATTTAACGCTATCGATTAATTAAATATTAATAAATTGTTAAATATTAATTATAACATTAATATTATTTTAAATTTTATTATTAGCCCCGTAAAAATTAACGTTATTTATATTAGGAATTTTATATAATATTAATAAAATAAATTAAACCTTAACTAAAAAAGTAACTTATTTTAATAAGTAATATTAACGCGAAAATTTCATATTAATAAATAATAATTATAATAATCGCAAAGATAATTATAATAACGATTATTATAACGGTTATAATAATTATAACGATAATCTTAATAACGGTTATCGCGGATATTATCGTAACGGAAATTTTAATAGAAATTACCGCGACAAAAATCGCGGAAACTTTAATCGTTTCGATAATTACGGCGGAAATTATAACGGAAATCGCAGAAACTTCCATAGCTTTCATAACAAATAATAATAAAACAAATAAATTAAAATAAAACTAAAAAGAAATATTTTACAATTTAACAATAAAATATTAATAGTAAAAAATAACGAGAAAAAAATATAGAAAGAATAATATCTTTAGAACGATAGTTATTTTTTACTTAAATATATTTTAAATAATAAAAACGATAATTATAACGTAAAGAAATAAATAGATAATAATAATAGTTTTATATATATTATTAGTTTTATTAATATCGAAATTAATAAACCTAAAACGAAATATTGTAAATATAATAAAAACTTTTCTTTTAAAAATAAATTAATGATTTATATTATGGTAAATAATTATTAACTTATGAAAAAAATAAACAAAAAGTAACCTTTATAAAAAAACGATAATCATTTTAAACCTAACTTTTAAAAAATAAATATCAGAAAAGATGTATTACGTAAATATTTACGAATAATATATAAATAAAAAGAAATTATACGAAACTTTAATAAATTATATATATCTAATAAATAAATATAATAAAACATTTATTAAAAACGATAAGAAATTTCTTATAAACTTATTATATATAAAGAAACTGTAAATGATTTAAGCATAATCGGATAAAATAAAAGTTTAAAATAAATATTAATATATTTATTTATATTTCCTAATAAAGTTTTATAAACGTAAAAAAGTTTATTTAATATACGTCGATACGAGAATATCCGATATAATAATCGATAAAAATTAATTAATATTTTATTATAATGATTATAAGATATTAAAATCTAACAAAGCTTATAGAATTAAAAGAGTTATAAGGTTTATAATTTTAAAAAACTAAACGGAATTTTATATAGTAATATCCGTATATATAAACGAAAAAAACGTCGAGTTATTAATTAAGGTAAAAGCTTAGATTTATAATAACTTAAAATCGAAAATATTCTTAAAAAATAATTAGCTTATTTTATACGAAATAATAATTAATTATTTTAATAAAATCATAAATTTCGAAACGTATAAAAACGCCACGATCTCGGTTTAAATCTTACGTTAAATTAAAACCATTAATAAAAAAATGGTAATAAATTAGAATTTAACGATTTAACCAAATTTAAAAAGTTACTTATAAATCGAATATAAGGAAATCCTAAAATAAAACAATTATAGAAACTTAAAAGATTATTTTTTCTTTATTAATATTCTAAGCGTTATAAATACTTTAATTTCGGTAACGGTACCGAAAATAATGCTAATAATAAATAATATCGAAAACGTAATGAAATTCCGGCGAAATTAAAAGATCGGAAAAATCTAAGATATAAATAATAACGGGTATTTCTAAACCAATATCGAAAACGTCTTCGTAATATTAATCGATTTATTTACCGAATTTAACTTTTTAAATAATATATATTATATATTTCTAAATATATCGCCGGAATTAGAAAGGATTAAATTATTAAAAAAGGATTATAATATCGTTAAAATCTTAACCAAATCTAAAATTATCGTAAGCTTTTTCCGAAAATATAAATATAAAGCTATCGTAACTATAAGATATATTATACGTCCGAATAAAGGATAAAATATACGTATAAAATATCGATTATTTATATATAAAAAAAATAAAACATATCTTAAAAAAGTTTAATATATAAAAAAGCTATAGAATTATCTAAATATTAAAAGAAAATAAAATACAAATAAATTTAATAAATAATTAATAATAACGTAAATTTTATACCTAAACGTATAAATTAAGAATAAAAAATAAAACATTCTTAAATAAAACGTTCGCCGAAATATATAAATACGGAAAAATAAATTAAATAAAAAAACTAATCTCGTTTAAGAACTTAATTTTTATTGTATAAAAAACGGTAAATAAAATATAAAAAGAAAAAATAATAATAAATTTATAAATATTAAACGATATAACAATTTCGGATATATATTTTTTATCGATATAAAAAAATATTATCGTCGATATTAAAAAAAAAGATTAAAATTATAATTATCGATAAGAAAAGTTTCTTTTATTAATTATTATTATATAACCTTTATAAGGATAAAATATCTATTATTTTACTTAGAAAATTAGAAATATTTAATGTAATATTAATAAGGTTTAAAAATAATTTATTATATATATAGAAATTTATGGATTAATATTTGGAATTATATAAATATTTTTATAAGGTTTATATAAACGATATAATTATTTTTAGCGATTCTTTAAAAGAATATTTCCAATATTTAAATATAATTTTAAACCTTTTTTAAAAGATCGGAATTATTTTAACGTTAGAAAAATCATTTATAACATATAATTCGATTAAATTATTAAGCTTTTTAATTAACGATTTCGGAACGTTAATTATAAAAGATCGTATAAAAATAATAAAGAAAATTAAATTCTTATAAAACCTAAGAAACCTGGAAATATATATCGAACTTATTATATAATTAAAGAAATATATATTATGGTATTAATAAAAGATTTTATCTTTATAAAAGCGGAAAATATTAATATTAACGAAAAGAAAAATCATTAAAAAACTATCGTTTAAAAATAAAACGATAAAGAAAACGTAAACTTTCAAACGTAAATTTACGCTAATAAAAAAAAAATCGAATCATTTTAATTTATATAATATAACTTTATCGCTAAGATATATCTTACGTATTAAAACCTAAACCGCATAATTTTCATTAAATTAAACGTTATAAAAGAACGTAAATATAAAATTATAATATTTTATATCGAAAGAAATTAAGATAAAACGAACATTTATTTTAATATTATTTAGCTTATTTAATTCCTAAGTAAAATATTAATAAAAACGGAAAAGAAATATTAAATAATAAAGTTAGAAATATCTTATTTAATATAGGTATATCGCCATTTATATTTATAAATTTAATCTAATAAATAAGATATAATTATTTTTATAAATTATGTTATAACCGGGAATATTATAAAATAAAAGAACTTAACGATAATAGATATTATAAAAAATAATTTACGTTTAATTTTAATATTAATATATTTAAATTAACATAATTTAAACGTTAAATATATTTTCGGGTGTTTAAATCTAATATTAGATACGTTATTATGTTTATTTATTACGAATAATAATAAAGATCGGATCGAACGAAATAATGAAATTAAGAGCAAATTAGATAACTTAACGGATCTTTTCGCTTATATAACAATAATAATAGGATTAAACGAGAACTTTAAATCCACTTTAATCGATAGTTATAAGATCGATTAGAAATATAGAAAAATCCTAGAAGATTTATAAAAAAAACCGGACAAAAAAAATCGTCGATTCGAATTAACGGATAGTTTATTATATTATATTACCGATTAATAGCAAAAAAAATTAATCATCCTAATATCTTACGTTAAAAAAATATTCGAAATTATTTATAATAAAAAACACTATTTCGATTTCTAAAGGATAATAATAAAAATATAAGACTTTATTATAAATAAATTCATAAAGAAATTACGTAATTACTTCGACCATTATTCCGAATATATCGTAAATTACACGAATCGAAAAAAATAACTCGACGAGTTAAAATCGATCGTAAACGATCCTATATTATATTATATTATTATTATAAACTTTATTATTAATTTACCGTAAATCGAATCGAAAAATATATTTTAGAAAATATCCGGATACGATTATTACGACTTATTAATAACGTATATATATAAATTTTCTAAAAAAACGATATTTATACTTGGAAATATAAAATATAAAGCATTAAAATAAGTTAAAATCTATTTGCGATATTTAATATTTTACGATTAAAGTATATTTAAACGTATAATATCTAATAGGAATAATAAGTTTATATTTAAATTCTAATAGATATTATTTATATATTCCGATATAATATTAAATTATTTAATAATATAATATTTATAATTAAATAAA
>MU399669.1:0-11211 GCA_022578875.1 Hypoxylon crocopeplum | reverse complement strand
ATTATATAAGTGAAAAAATCTATTAAATTATTTAATTCGTTTTTAATTTCGTTATTTCGTTTAATTTAATTTTTATCATTATTTATAATAAATAAATATAATAATATATCTAATATTAAGTTTAAACGTTTAGAAATATATTTAACGTTTAATTTATATTAATTTAAATACGTTAATATTAAAATTAATCGTAAATTATTCTTTATAATATCTAATATAATAAGAACGGTTTATAGTTAGGAAAGTTACGATTTATAACCTTTTAATTTTAACATATAATTTTTTTCGTTATTTTATAAATATTTAACTAATTATTTATTTAATTAAATATTATATTATATTATACTAAAATGGTACGTTATATAACGTATTATTTATAATAATACCTTTTTTTATTCGATCGATTAAGATTTTTTCGAAATTTATTCGAATTAATAACTAATAACTAATTAAAATCGTTAGATTTACTTAATATCCGTATTTATATCTAATTATTTATCCATTTAATCCGTTTTATTTTATTTTATTTTTATATTTTAACTTAATAATATATAAATAGAACTTTATAATTTTATCGTGCGATTTTTAGAAAATTCGAAAAATAAATATATAACGTAAATTAAAGTAAAAAACGAAATTCGAATTTCGATCGAATAATTCGTTATCGCTTATTTTATCTTAATTATTTAATTATAACCTAATTTAAATAAACCGTTTATTCGATCGTTTATTCGGATAAATAACGAAAATCTTAAGTTATATTTTACCGAATAAAAAATAAATAAATATAGTTTTGTTTTTCGTTTAAAGAAATCTTTTGTTTATATAAATAAATTTTCGTAAATTAAAACGTAACGAGAAACGATCGAATAAATCCAATAAAAAATAATAAAAAGAATAGAAAATTATAAAAAACCAATTATATTTTTTCTAAATATATTTTCTAACTAATTTTTGATATTTTTTATTTAATTTATTTTAATTTATTTTTTGTTAAATCGTTAATTTATAAATCTTTTATAAACGTTATAAGGATTTTAGTAAATATTATTGTTTTAAATAAAATAATTATTATTTAACGTTTTATAATCGGAAATATTTAACGTATTAAAAGGAAAAAAACTTTTTTAATTTATAATTTTATAATTAGATATTTCTTTATTAATTAGATATTTAATTATTTTAAACTTAGATTTTCTTTAAAATATATTAGGTTTATAAATTCTTTTCGTATAAAATAAGTAATTTTTTATTCGGAAAAATATTCTTTAAAAAAGGTTAAAGTTTATAAATTAATCGATTATAATCTTTTTAATTAAGACGGTTTATTTAAGATTTTTTAGAAAAATTTTTTATATAAGAAAAAGAAAAAATTTTTCTTGTTAGAAAAGTTTTTTCCGTTAAAAAAATCTTTCTTATTAAAAAAGTTTTTCCTATTAAAAGAAAAATCTTTCCCGCTATTTAATTAGACCATATTTAATTAGATCGTATCTATTTAAACCGTATTTATTTAAGCCGATAAATCCACCTAAATTAACGCCGAAATATTAAATTAAACCGTTTCTTAAATCCTATATTTCTATTAAAATAAAAGTATATAAATAATAAATAAAAATAACGGAAATAATAATAACGTTAATAACAATAATATTAACGATAATAACGATAATAATACTAATAATAATATTAATATTAATAAAAACTTATTTATTATAAACTTATAAGAAAATTTATTAAATATTAAATTATTACGTAACTTATTAAATAATATTTTATTAGTTTTCTAAACCTAATAAAAATTATAATAAAATTAATCGATAATTTAAAAATGGAAATTTGCTTAAATCGGTTATATAAATCTAAAAGCAAATATAACTTATAATAAAAATAATTTTATATATATTAATAAAATATATCTCTTTTTATAAATAATATAAACGAATATTTATTTAATATTTTTCGTAAGGAAATTATATAAAGGAATTTCTTATAATTATTATAAAAAACGATATAAAACTAATAAAAATTTAAATTATTTCCGGATATATAACGTTACTTTAATAATAATCTAAATATTACCTTAGAAATAATAATCTAAATATTACCTTAGAAATAATAATTAAACGATTTAAAATATTAATAATAGAAATATTAAAAGCTTTTAAAAATCTAAACTTAATATTTAATTCGAAACGTATCTAAATCGAAATAATCCGAATATAAATAAAATAAATTATTAAATTACATAAAATAATAAGAAAAAATACGATAATATAATAAATATTGGAAATATATAATTTAATATACTTTTTTTTACGATAATTAATAATAAAACCGGATACTATTCTTTTTTTACGTTTAAAAAATTAATTAAATTATTTAAAGGAAAAGATAATGGTTTATAAAGATATATTAAAAGTATATAACGTTGTAAATTAATTAATTTATTTAATGTTATCGATTAATTAAATATTAATAAACCATTAAATATTAATGATAATATTAATATTATTTTAAATTTTATTATTAATCCCGTAAAAATTAATATTATTTATATTAAAAATCTTATATAATATTAATAAAATAAGTTAAATCTTATTTAAAGAAATAATTTATTTTAATAAATAATATTAACGTAAAAGTTCTATATTAACGAATAATAGTTATAATAATTATAAAGATAATTATAATAATGGTTATTATAACGGTTATAATAATTACGGCGGTAATTTTAATGGCGGTTATTGCGGATATTATCGTAATAGAAATTTTAATAAAGATTATTGTAACGGAAATTACGGAAATTTTAATCGTTTCGATAATCGTAATAAAGATTATAATGGAAATCGCGGAAATTTCCGTGGCTTTTATAATAAATAATAATAAAATAAATAGATTAAAATAAGATTAAAAAGAAATGTTTTATAATTTAATAACGAAATATTAATAATAAAAAATAATAAGGAAAAAATGTAAAAAGAATAATATCTTTAAAACGATAATTATTTTTTATTTAAATATATCTTAAATAATAAAAATAATAATTATAACGTAAAAAAATAAATAAATAATAATAATAGTTTTACGTATATTATTAGTTTCATTAATATTGAAATTAATAAATTTAAAACGATATATCGTAAATATAATAAAGATTTTCTTTTTAAAAATAAATTAATAATTTATATTATAATAAATAATTATTAATCCGTAAAAAAAAGTAAAAAAAAGTAACCTTTATAAAAGAAACGATAATTATTTTAAGTTTAATTTTTAAAAAATAAATATTAAAAGAAATATATTACGTAAATATTTACAAATAATATATAAATAAAAAGAAATTATATAAGATCCCGGTAAATTATATATATTTAATAAATAAACATAATAAAATATTTATTAAAAACGATAAAAAACTTTTTATAAATTTAATATATATAAAGAAATTACGAATAATTTAAATATAACCGGATAAAATAAAAATCTAAAATAAATATCGATATATTATTCATATTTTCTAATAAAGTTTTATAAACGTAAAAAAGTTTATTTAATATACGTTAATACGAGAATATCCGATATGAATTAATTAATATTGTATTATAATAATTATGAAATATTAAAATTTAAAAAAGCTTATAAAATTAAAGAAATTATATGATTTATAACTTTAAAAAATTAAACGAAATTTTATATAATAATATTTATATACGTAAATAAAAAAAACCGTCGAATTATTAATTAAGGTAACAGTTTAAATTTATAATAATTTAAAATCGAAAATATTCTTAGGAAATAATTAACTTATTTTATACGAAATAATAATTAATTATTTTAATGGAATTATAAGTTTCGAAACGTATGAAAATATTACGATCTTAATTTAAATTTTATATTAAGTTAAAACTATTAATAAAAACATAATAATAAAGTAGAATTTAATGATTTAATTAAATTTAAAAAGTTATTTATAAGTCGAATATAAAAAGGTTCTAAAGTAAAACGATTATAAAAATTTAAAAGATTATTTTTTTATTAATATTTTAAGCGTTATAAATATCTTAATTTCGATAATAATATTAAAAATGATATTAATAATAAATAATATCGAAAACGTAATAAAATTCCGATAAAATTAAAAGATTAGAAAGATTTAAAATATAAATAATAATAGGTATTTCTAAATTAATATCGAGAACGTTTTTATAACATTAACCGATTTATCTATTAAATTCGATTTTTTAGATAATATATATTATATATTTTTAAATATATCGTTAAAACCGGAAAGGATTAAGTTATAAAAAAAGGTTATAATATCGTTAAAATCTTAATTAGATTTAGAATTATCGTAAACATTTCCTAAAAATATAAATATAAAATTATTACGATTATAAAACGTATTATACGTCCGAATAAAAAATAAAATATACGTATAAAATACCGATCATTTATATAAAAAAATATATATATATCTTAGAAAAATTTAATATATAGAAAAATAATAAAATTATTTAAATATTAGAACAAAATAAAATATAAATAGATTTAATAAACGATTAATAATAATATAAATTCCATATTCGGATATATAAATTAAAAATAAAAAATAAAATATTTCTAAATAAAACATTTACCGAAATATATAAATACGAAAAAATAAATTAAATAAAGAGATTAATCCCGTTTAAGAATCTAATTTTTATTATATAAAAAACGATAAATAAAATACGGAAAAAATATTAAATTTATAAATATTAAACGATATAATAATTACGGATATATATCCTTTATAAATATAAGAAAATATTATCGTTAATATTAAAAAAAACTAAAATTATAATTATCGACGAAAAAATTTTCTTTTATTAATTATTATTATATAGCCTTTATAAGGATAAAATATTTAATATAATATTAATAAAGTTTAAAAATAGTTTATTATATATATAGAAATTTATAAACTAATATTTAAAATTATATAAATATTTTTATAAAGCTTATATAAACGATATAATTATTTTTAACGATTTCTTAAAGGAATATCTTTAATATTTGGATATAATTTTAAAAATTTTTTAGAAAATCGGAATTATTTTAACGTTAAAGAAATTATTTACGGCATATAATTCGATTAGATTATTAGGCTTTTTAATTAACGGTTTCGGAACGTTAATTATAAAAAATTACATAAAAATAATAAAGAAAATTAAATTTTTATAAAACTTAAAAGATTTAGAAATATATATCGGATTTATTATATAATTAAGGAAATATATATTATAATATTAATAAAAGATTTTATCTTTATAAGAATAAAAGATATTAATATTAACGGAAAAAAAAACCATTAGAAAATTATTATTTAGAAATAAAACGGCGAGGAAAACGTAAATTTCTAAACGTAAGTTTACATTAATAAAAAAAAAATCGAATTATTTTAATTCGTATAATATAATTTTATTATTAAGATATATTTTACATATTAAGATTTAAATTATATAATTTTCATTAAATTAAATATTATAAAGAAATATAGATATAAAATTATAATATTTTATATTAAAAGAAATTAAAATAAAACGAATATTTATTTTAATATTATTTAGCTTATTTAATTCCTAAATAAGATATTAATAAAAACGGAAAAAAAATATTAAATAATAAAGTTAGAAATATTTTATTTAATATAGATATATCGCTATTTACGTTTATAAATTTAATTTAATAAATAAGATATAATTATTTTTATAAATTATATTATAATTAGAAATATTATAAAATAAAAAAACTTAACGATAATAAATATTATAAAAAATAATTTACGTTTAACTTTAATATTAATATATTTAAACTAATATAAACTAAACGTTAAATATATTCCTAAGCGTTTAAATTTAGTATCGAACGAGTTATTATATTTATTTATTACGGATAATAATAAAGACTAAACCGAACGAAATAACGAAACTAAAAACGAATTAAACGACCTAATAAATTTCTTCGCTTACGTAATAATGGTAATAAAGTTAAATAAAGATTTTAAATTTATCCTAATTAATAATTATAAGATCGATTAAAAATATGGAAAAATCCTAAAAAATCTATAAAAAAGACCGGATAAAAAGAATTATCGATTTAAATTAACGGATAATTTATTATATTATATTATTAATTAATAATAAAAGAAGTTAGTTATTTTAATATTTTATATTAAAAAAATATTCGAAATTATCTATAATAAAAAACATTATTTCGGTTTCTAAAAGATAATAATAAAAGTATAAGATCTTATTATAAATAAGCTTATAAAGAAATTACGTAATTACTTCGATTATTATTTCAAATATATTATAAATCGTATAAATCGGAAAAAACAATTCGGCGAATTAAAACCGATCGTAAACGACCTTATATTATATTATATCGTTATTATAAACTTTATTATTAGTTTATTATAAATTAAGTTAAAGAATATATTCTGGAAAATACCTAAATATAATCATTACGATTTATTAATAACGTATACGTATAAGTTTTTTAAAAAGACGATATTTATACCTGGAAATATAAACTATTTACGATATTTAATGCTTTACGATTAAAGTATATTTAAACGTATAATATCCGATAAAAATAATAAGTTTATATTTAAATTCTAATAGATACTATTTATATATTCCGATATAATATTAAATTATTTAATAACATAATATCTATAATTAAATAAATAAAACGAACGATAGAATTAAGATATAAAGATAGGTATATATTTCTATATCTTAATATTAAACGAATTATAAATAACAATTTTGCCGTTATTATAATATAATATAAATAATATATTATTAATAGTTTTAAAAAAGTTATTAAATAAAATAGTTTTAGGTTTTAAACCTACGATATTCCTTTTTATATTATAAATATTATATAACGCGATAAAGTTCGAAATATTAAAGAAAACGTATTAATAAAAGGCCGAAATAACGATCGACTTTATAATAACAATAAATAAAATTAGATATAATAAGAAATATACGTTAAAAGAATTTAATATCGGCGAAAAGATTTATTTAAAACTTTATAAAGGATATTATTTATCGGGTTAATTATTACGTAAATATTTAAATTAAAAAACGAGCCTAATAATAATAATCTTTAAAATAGGAAATTTAACTCATAAATTAAATTTTTCACGATATTATAAAGTTTATAAAATAATATCGATAACGTATTTGGAATTAATATTATCCGATAAAGATATATTTTCGAAAAAGAAGCTATAATTTAGTTAAGTTTAAATAAACGGGAATAATAAGGAATAGAAATCTTTCGAAATTAAGAAGTTTTTCTAACGTCGAATTTCTAAAATAAGCGATAAACCATTATTAGAATATTTAATAAAATGGAAAGATTATAAAGTTATATATAATTAATAATATTTACGAGAAATATTAATATAAAATATATTAAAGTTTATTCGAATCTTTAATTAGAAAAATAAATTATCGTTAGAAAAATTAAAAATAAAAAAAAAGAAGGAAATAACGTCTTAAATATCGCTAAACGACTTAGTTAAAATAATATAGATTATTCCGAAAATAAATATTGAAATATAAATATTAAATAAGCGAGTTATTATAATCTTTTAAGCTTTTAAAAACGTAAACGTTTTAATTTTTTAAAAAAAAGAAAGGATAAATAATATAATAAAAACGGTTTATAACTAAGGAAATTATAGTTTATAATCTTTTAACTTTAATATATAGTTTTTTTCGTTATTCCATAAATATCTATAAAAAATAAGCTTCTATATAATATTTAATTAACCATTTACTTAATTAAGCATTATATTATATTATATTAGAATAATATATTATATCGCGTATTATTATAAAACTTAAAAAACTTAGAAATATATATCGAACTTATTATATAATTAAAGAAATATATATTATAATATTAATAAAAGATTGTATTTTTATAAAAGCGGAAAATATTAATATTAATAAAAAGAAAATTATTAAAAACTTATTATTTAAAAATAAAACGGCGAAAAAAACGTGGATTTTTAAACGTAAATTTACGTTAATAAAAAAAGAAATCGAATCATTTTAATTCGTATAATATAATCTTATTATTAAGATATATTTTATATATTAGGATTCGAACCATATAATTTTTATTAAATTAAACGTTATAAAAAAACGTAAATATAGAATTATAATATTTTATATTAAAAGAAATTAAAATAAAATAAATATTTATCTTAATATTATTTAACCTATTTAATTCTTAAATAAAATATTAATAAAAGCGAAAAAGAAATATTAAATAATAAAGTTAAAAATATTTTATTTAATATAAGTATATCGCCATTTACGTTTATAAATTTAATTTAGTAAATAAGATATAATTATTTTTATAAATTACGTTATAATCGGAAATATTATAAAATAAAAGAACCTAATAATAATAAATATTATAAAGAATAATTTACGTTTAACTTTAATATTAATATATTTAAACTAATATAAACTAAACGTTAGATATATTTCCGAATGTTTAAATTTAATACCGGATATATTATTACGTTTATTTACCACGAATAATAATAAAAACCGAACCGAATAAAATAATGAAATTAAAAACAAATTAAACGATTTAACGGATTTTTTCGCTTATATAATAATGATAATAAAGCTAAACGAAAACTTTAAATTTATTTTAATTAACGGTTATAAAATCGACTAAAAATATGGAAAAATCCTAGAAAATTTATAAAAAAAACCGAACAAAAAGAATTATCGATTCGAATGAATAAGCGATTTATTATATTATATTACCGGTTAATAATAAAAGAAATTAATTATTTTAATATTTTACGTTAAAAAAGTATTCGAAATTATTTATAACGAGAAATATTATTTCGATTTCTAAAGAATAATAATAAAAATATAAAACCTTATTATAAATAAACTTATAAAGAAATTACGTAATTACTTCGACTATTATTCCGAATATATCGTAAATTATATAAATCGAAAAAAGCAATTTAACGAATTAAAACCGATCGTAAACGATTTTATATTATATTATATTATCGTTATAAATTTTATCGTTAATTTATTACGAATCGAATAGAAAAATATATTTTAAAAGATATTCGAATATAACCATTATAATTCGTTAATAACGTATACGTATAAATTCTTTAAAAAAAAAAATATTTATATTTAGAAATATAAAATATAAAATATTAAAATAAGCCGAAATTTATTCACGATATTTAATATTTTATAATTAAGATATATTTAAACGTATAATATTTAATAAAAATAATAAGTTCGTATTTAAATTTTAATAGATATTATTTATATATTCCGATATAACGTTAAATTACTTAATAAAATTAAGATATAAAAATAAATATATACTTTTATATTTCGATATTAAACGAATTATAGGTAGTAATTTTGCCGTTATTATAATATAATATAAATAATATATTATCGATAATTTTAAAAAAGTCGTTAAATAAGATAGTTTTAGATTTTAAACTTATAATATTCCTTTTTATATTATAAATATTATATAACGCGATAAATTTCGAAATATTAAAGAAAATATATTAATAAAAAGCCGAAACGGCAATTAACTTTACAATAATAATAAATAAGATTAGATATAATAAGAAATATACGTTAAAGGAATTTAACGTTAACGAAAAGGTTTATTTAAAGCTTTATAAAAGGTATTATTTATTAGGTTAATTATTATATAAATATTTAAATTAGAAAATAAACCTAATGATAATAATTTCTAAAATAGGAAACCTAATTTACGAATTGAATTTCTTATGATATTATAGAGTTTATAAAGTAATATCGATAACGTATTTAGAATTAGCATTATTCGATAAAGATATATTTTTAAAAAAGAAGCTATAATTTAGTTAAATTTAAGTAAACGAAAATAATAAGGAATAAAAATCCTTTAAAATTAAGAAACTTTTTTAGCGTTAAGTTTCTAAAATAAACGATAAACTATTATTAAAATACCTAATAAAGTAAAAAGATTATAAGGTTATATACGATTAATAATATCCGTAAGAAATATTAATATAAAACGTATTAAAGTTTATTCGAACCTTTAATTAAAAGAATAAGTTATCGTTAGAAAAATTAAAAATGAAAAAAAGGAAGAAATAACGTTTTAAATACCATTAAACGACTTAGTTAAAATAGTATAAACTATTTCGAAAATAAATATTAAAATATAAATATTAAATAAACGAGTTATTATAACTTTTTAAGCTTTTAAAAACGTGCACGTTTTAGTTTTTTAAAAAAGGAAAAGGTAAATAATATAATAAAAACGATTTATAACTAAAGAAACCACGATTTATAGTTTTTTAATTTTAATATATAATTCTTTTCGTTATTTTATAAATATTTATAAAAAACAAGTTTTTATATAATATTTAATTAACTATTTACTTAATTAAATACTATATTATATTATATTAAAATGGTACGTTATATTATATATTATAATTTCATTGGATACGATTTAATTAAATGGTAAGAAAAACTTTTCTTTTAACGAGAAAAACTTTTTTAACGGGAAAGACTTTTTTTTTTTTTATATAAAAAAAAATTCTAAAGGATTTTAAATAAGCCGTTTTGGTTAAGGAAATTACGATCGATTAATTTATAAACTTTAACCTTTTTTAGGAAATATCTTTCCGA
Source organism: Hypoxylon crocopeplum (assembly GCA_022578875.1). Taxonomy (NCBI): domain Eukaryota; kingdom Fungi; phylum Ascomycota; class Sordariomycetes; order Xylariales; family Hypoxylaceae; genus Hypoxylon; species Hypoxylon crocopeplum. The sequence continues at coordinate 460 of MU399669.1, read as the reverse complement.
ATAAAAGTTATTTATTTTATATAAGGAAAATTTATAAACTTAATACGTTTTAACAAAAATATAAGTTTAAAATAGTCGAATATTTAATTAATAAGGAAATATCTAATTATAAAATTATAAATCGAAAAGGTTTTTTCTTTTTTAATATATTAAATATTTCCGATTATAAAACGTTAAATAATAATTGTTTTATTCGAAATAATGATATTTATTAAGATTTTTATAACGTTTATTAGAAATTTATAAATCGATAATTTAACGAAAAATAAATTAGGATAAATTAAGTAAAAAATATCGAAAGTTAATTAAAAAATATATTTAAGGAAAATATAATTAGTTTTTTATAACTTTTTGTTTTTTTCGTTACTTTTTATTAGATTTTTTCGATCGTTTTTCGTTACGTTTTAATTTACGAGAATTTATTTATATAAGTTAAAGATTTCTTTAAACGAGAAATAAA
>MU399668.1:0-11317 GCA_022578875.1 Hypoxylon crocopeplum | reverse complement strand
AAAAAGAAATAATAAAAGCCAATAATAAATATACTTTAATTAAGTTATTTAATTAATTTAAAATATTTTATTAAAACGTTTTACGAAATATATAAAAATTAATATATATTATAAAAAGTTATTTAAAAAACGAATCGATTAAAACTTAAGTAATAAAGTTAATTCGAAATTATCGCGTTTTTAATATAAATAATTTTATATAATATATATCCTAAATTTATATCGCTTTTAATTAAGCTTTATAAATATTAGTAATATTATCGGGAATCGATATTTTTTTATCCGATTATTTCGAATATATTATAAAGCGATAAAAAGTTTAATAAAATTCGTTATTAATTAATAATAATAAAAACTAAAAATAGTAAATAAATATTAACGATCGTTTAATTAAAAACTTTCTTTTAAATAGATTTATTTTAATTAATTTCTTAGTAATTTAAAAAAATGGAAATATTAAAAAAGTAAATATCGAAAAAACGAATATAAACTAATAATTATTTCGCGGAAAAAACCATAATAATTATAACGAACGTTTAAACGATCGTAATAATCGATATAATCGTTATAAATATCGCGAAAATGATTAAAATTACGATCGTAACGATCGTTATAAAATTAATCGTTATAATAATAACCGATATAATAATAAACGTTTTAGAATTAACCGTTATAAAAATCGCGATTATAATCGTAATTATCGTTATAAAAATAGAAATTACGAACGTAACCGTCGTAATTTCCGTAAAAAATATAAACCTAAATATCGATAACGTCGTTAAATTAAATAAAAATAACGAAATAATCGTAATTATTTATAAAATAACCTTACTATTAATTAAAATAAAAACGATTATAAAATTAAAGAAAAAAAATTAATTATTAATAATTATTTTTTATTAAAAGATTATAAATAAATAAATAATAAATACGATAATATTATTTACTTAAATAATTCCCTATTATTATTAATATATAAACGAATTTATCGAAAATATAATAAAGTATTTAATATACGAACTAATTATTTTAAATATATATTTATTAATAATTATATATAACTAATAAATCCGGATATAAAGTTATATTTACGAATAAAATTTAGCTTACTTTTTATAAATTTATCCTTAAATAATTTCTTAATAAATATATATTATAAAATATATATATAATTTACGATAAAAAAACAAATAAAATAAAAACAAATAATAATTTATACGATAATTAAAATACTAATATAAACGTTAATAACTTAAATATAAACAATAATAACTAAAATACTAATATAAATAAAGTAATTAAAGAATTTAATTATATCGAAAGGAAAATTACTAATGTAATTCTTAAAATACTAATTAAATCGAATCGATTAAAACGATATATATATATTAAAATATAGGTTATTAACGAATCTAAAGTTTATATAAATATAAAAGCGTTAAATAAATTAATAAACCATAAATAACTTAAGAAATTTACCGATAATATAAAAATCATTATTATTAAAAAGCTATTATTAATTAGAAATATTATAAAAAAGATTAATTTAAGCGAAAAAATAACTTTTATATTTATAATATTAGGAAAAAATATAAATAAATTAACGATAATCCGATTTAAAAAAAACATAAATTTATAATAGTTTAAAACTAAACTTATTATTTAAAAGAAAGTTTTATAATAATTATAACGTTATAATTAATTACTTAAAAACCTTAATAACATTAACATTAAACTTAAACATAAAAATATCAATTTTATTTCGTAAAAAACGAATAATAAAATAACAAATTATAATAATAATAAAAACAATAATTCCATTAAATTTTATAATATTAATATTAGTTAATTATATTAATTTATTAATTAATAAAAACTTCTAGTTTTTTTTATAATATTTTAAAACATTATATAATATTTTAAACGTTAATATACTTAAAATAGTTATTATAATTAATTATTTTAATAAGGAAATAATCATTTAACGAAAAACGCGTTTAAGAATAATAAAGGAAATTACTAGCGAAATATATTTTATAACGATATAAAAAAAAGCTAATTTAATATAAGTTATTATCGTAATAAATAATAATTTAAAAAGATAATTTCTAAATTTCCTAATAAACGAATTCGATATAAATAACGAATTTATATAAGTTTTAATATCGAATAAAGTTATATTCGAAAATATATAAAAAATAATATATAAAAAAGAAATAATAAATATATTTTCTTTAAACGTTAAAAAACTAAAAAACCTTAATAAAATCTTATTAAAAAATAAAATATATTATTATAATAATAACTTTAAATTCGGAAAACGCTTAATATTTTTAATAAATTATTAAGATATTTAACGTAATAAAAATATTATCGATTTATTAAAAAACGAAAAATAACCGTGAATTTAATTAACGAATAAAAAGAATATATAAGCTAGGAATTATATATTTATTGGAAATATAAAATAGGAAATTTTTAAACGAAACCTTTAATCTAATATATAATAATAATAAATTTATATAAATAAAACGATCGATATTTTTCGCTTATTTTTATTTTATTATATAAAAGATAATAAATAATAAACGTAAAAATAAAATAATAATTAATTTAAAACCATTTAATAAATATATTTTATTAAACGTATATTTATTATTATAATAAAAGAAATTTATTTTATAAATCCGAAATAAGAAATTTATAAACGTAATTAACGGTTTAACCTTTTTTTATTAGTTATTTATCGTTACGAAATATTATAAGAAAATAGTTATTATGTTTTTAAAAAGATTAGAAATATTTAACGTAACGTTAATAAATTTTCGAAATTTATCGATATTTATTTAACATTTTATAAACCAAAGATTATAACCGTTTTAATCTTTTATAAAAGCTTATATAAATAATATAATTATTTTTAATAACATTATAATAAAGTATTAAATTTATTTTAATAACATTATAATAAAGTATTAAATTTATTTTAATAAATTATTCGAAATATATTATTAAATCGGCTTAATTTTAGCCTTAAAAAAGTCGTCTCTAAGATTCCTTTCGATTCGTTTATTTAGATTTTTTATTAATAAAAATAACATTATAATCATAAAAAACAAAATAAATATTATTCGTAAAATCAAAATATTAACGAACTTATTATATTTAGAAATATATATTAAAATAATAAGATTCCTAAAGAAATATATATTATAATATTAATAAAAGATATAACTATTATAAAATAAAAAAACGTTTTTATTAGTTATCGAACGAAAGAAAAAAGAAATTTTATCGATAATATTAATAAAACGGAAATATACGTTAAAAATAACTTTTTAATCGATCGAACTAAAATAAAAGACATTTTAACTAATATAAGATTAATTATATAATCTCGTGATATTTATATATTAAGATTATAACGATATTATTTTCTTAAAAATAAATTTATTTAAAAAGAAAAGATTCGAAATTATAATCTTTTATTTTAATGGAATTTAAGATAAACGTAATATATTAATAAACGTAATTAAACCGGTTATATTTTTATCCAAAATATTAATAAATATAAAAACGCGATATTAAATAATCGAGTTTAAAATAATGTATTTAATATAAATATACCGATAAAATAAAATATAATTATAATTTTATATTAAATTAATCGTAATTTTAATTAATTATAACGCGATAAAAAAAATAATATAATGAAACACATTAAAAATAACAAATATAAATAAAATAAATACGAAATTAATAGTTACTTTTATTTATTTATCGTAATTTACTTTTAATATATATTATATTCTTAATAAACTTAATTTAATTTCGAACGTATTATTTAAATTATTAACGAAAAACGATATATAAAATATAATAAAAAAGGATAATTTATATAAATTAACATTAAACAACGTAATTAATAACTTTAGTTATTATATTATATAAATCTTTATTAATAATAATTTCCGAAAGTAAGTTATTAAAAGCTATATTTACGATAAACGTTTACGTAAACTAAGAAAAATTCTTAAAACGACGAAAAAAAAGCGAAAAAATACCGTAAAATAATATCGTTATAAATTAAAAAAAACCTAATATATTATATCGATAACATAAAACGAAAACGCTTAATAATTTTGTTATTTTATATAAAGGAATTCCTAAAAATTACTTATAATAAAAACCATTATTTCGGATCGAAAAAAATATTATATAATTTAAAAGGAATGTATATTTAAAATATAACCTAAAAAATGAAAGAAATACGTAAAATAATATCCGAATTATTAAAAAAACCGGATAAATCGATTACGAAAATACGGAAAACTTTTGCTTATTAATTTAAAAATATAATTATATTATACGATTATATAAGATTTTATCGTAATTTTATCGAAAGTAATATCGAAAAATATATTTTAATACGTCGAAAGTTTCGCTTTTTATAACGTTATAATAGTTATAATATATAAATTCTCGAAGAAAATAATATTTATTCCCGAATATATTAAATATAAAACTAAATATTAAGTTATTATAATAATAAAATATTTAATATTATATAATTAAGGAATATTAAATAAAGTTATTTCGGAGTTTTAATAAACTATTTTTATAAGGTTAAAGATTAAATTAATTATATCGATTAGTTATTATCTTTAAATAAATAATTAATTCGAACGTAAAAATTAAAACGTAAAAATAACATTTAGATATTATTATATAATTTTAAATTAGCTATAAATAAATATTATTTTAAAGTTATAATATAATTTAAATAATGTTAAATTATTAGTATTAGAATAATTATCGAACGAAATAATATATGGTTTTAAATTACGAACGATATTTTTTATTTTCGATATATTTTTAAACGAAATCGATTTTAATATTTTACGTTAAATCTATTAAAAAGAAATAAAAACAATAATTAATTTCGTAATAATAAATTCTAAAGTATAATATAACGATAAATATAAACTAATTTCGTTTAAAATTATATAAAAAATATAACTTACTAAATAAATTATTAAGAAAATAATTAATATAACGCGTAAAACCGTTATTAATAATAAAACGTATAAACGAATTAATTTATAAATTAAACATTCTATTATATTAGCGTATTTATAAAATAATATCGATAATATAATTATATAAAATATTATAAAAAAAGGACTTATATAATCGGCGAAAATTATAAATCGGAAAAATCTTAATAAAAGGAAATAACGACGATTAGATTTTATATAAAATCTAAACCTTTTTATAACGTCGAATTAATTAAAACGGAAATAAATTAATTTTAAAATATCTAATATATTAGAAAAATTATTATTACGTTTTCGACTAATAATATATACGCGAATTATTAATATAAAACGCGGTAAAATTAATTAATAAATTTAATAAATAATACTTTTTATCGTTCGAATAATTTAAATTAAAATATTAAGCGAAATTAAAAACGTTAATAAAATTAACTTAAAAGTTTTAAAATTAAAAACCTTAAATTTAACCGGTTTTTATTTTAATCGTAACGGTTTTAATATTAACCTTAATATCGATAATAACCGAACCGAATATAACTTTAAAATAAAAGGAAATAAATATTATATTATCGATAAATATTAAAGTAATTATCTTATTATTAAAGAAATTACCGACATTATAATTTATTATATAATTATAATTATAAATTTAATTATTAGTTAAAAAAGTTATATAAAGTTTTATATATATATAAAGGATAGTTTATTCTAATATTTATAATACGTTCGCATTTTAGATATAATATTATATATATAAAAAAGGTTCGTGTATTTACGTAACGAAAGTTTATATATTAGTTCGTACGATATAAAATTATTTATAAGAATGTTTTTATATTATTTCTTTTTTTAGAAAAAAAAGTTAATAGTTTCGTTAATTTTTTTAACTAATAATTAAATTTATAATTATAGTTATATAATAGGTTATAATATCGGTAATTTCTTTAATAATAGGATAATTACTTTGATATTTATTAGTAATATAAAGTTTTTTTTTTTAAGGTTATATCCGGCTTAGCCGTTATTAGCGTTAAGGTTAATATTAGGACCGTTACGATTAAGGTAAAAACTAGTTAAGCTTAAAGCTTTTAAGCTTATTTTTAGGTTAGTTTTTAGGTTAGTTTTATTAATGTTTTTGGTTTTACCTAGTATTTTAACTTAAATTATTTAAACGATAAAAGGTATTATTTATTAAATTTATTAACTAATTTTATTACGTTTTATATTAATAATTTACGTATATACCATTAATTAAAAACGTGGGAATAGTTTTTCTAATATATTAGATATTTTAAAATTAGTTTATTTTCGGCTTAATTAATTTAACGTTATAAAAAGGTTTAGATTTTATATAAAATCTAATCGTCGTTATTTCTTTTTATTAGGATTTTTCCGATTTATAATTTTCGTTAATTATATAAGTCCTTTTTTTACGGTATTTTATATAGTTATATTATCGATATTATTTTATAAATATACTAATATAATAAAATGTTTAGTTCGTAAATTAGTTTATTTATATGTTTTATTATTAATAACGGTTTTACGCGTTATATTAATTATTTTCTTAGTAATTTATTTAATAAGTTATATTTTTTATATAATTTTAAATATATCGTTTCGTTAATTTTAAACGAAATTAGTTTATATTTATCGTTATATTATACTTTAGAACTTATTATTACGAAATTAATTATTGTTTTTACTTTTTTTTAATAGGTTTAACGTAAAATATTAAAATCGATTTCGTTTAAAAGTATATCGAAAATAAAAAGCATTATTTATGGTTTAAAACTATATATTATTTTATTCGATAATCGTTTTAATATTAATGATTTAACGTTATTTAAATTATATTATAACCTTAAGATAATATTTACTTATAATTAATTTAAAATTACGTAATAATATTTAAATATTATCTTTATATTTTAGTTTTTACGTTCGGATTAATTATTCGTTTAAGGATAATAATTAGTCGATATAATTAACTTAGTTCTTAACTTTATAAAAATAATTTGTTAGAATTTTAAAATAAATTTTAGGTTTTTATTTAAGATAGCTTTATTTAATATTCTTTAATTATATAATATTATATATTTTATTATTATAATAACCTAATGTTTAGCTTTATATTTAGTATATTCGGAAATAAATATTACTTTTTTCGAGAATTTATATATTATAACTATTATAACGTTATAAAACACGAAACTTTCGATATATTAGAATATATTTTTCGATATTACTTTCGATAAAGTTATAATAAAATCCTATATAACTATATAATATAATTATATCTTTAAATTAATAAGTAAAAGTTCTTTATATTTTTATAATTAATTTATTCGGTTTTTTTAGTAATTCGGGTATTATTTTATGTATTTTTTTATTTTTCGGATTATGTTTTAAATATATATTCCTTTTAAGTTATATAACATTTTTTTCGGCCCGAAATAATGGCTTTTATTATAAATAATTTCTAAAAGTTCCTTTATATAAAATAACGGAATTATTAAGTATCTTTGTTTTACGTTATCGATATAGTATATTAGGTTTTTTTTTAGTTTATAACGATATTATTTCGCGGTATTTTTTCGTTTTTTTTTTGTCGTTCTAAGAATCTTTCCTAGTTTACGTAAGCGTTTATCGTAAATATAGCTTTTAATAACTTACTTTCGGAAATTATTATTAATAAAGATTTATATAATATAATAATTAAAGTTATTAATTATATCGTTTAATATTAATTTATATAAATTATCCTTTTTTATTATATTTTATATATTATTTTTCGTTAATAATTTAAATAATGCGTTCGGAATTAAATTAAATTTACTAAGAATATAATATATATTAAGGATAAATTATAATAAATAAATGGAAATAACTATTAGTTTTATATTTATTTTATTTATATTTATTATTTTTAATATATTTTATTATATTATTCCTTTTATTACATTATAATCGATTAGAATTATAATTAATTTAATATAAGATTATAATTATATTTTATTTTATCGATATATTTATATTAGGTATGTTATTTTAAACTTAGTTATTTAATATCGCGTTTTTATATTTATTAATATTTTAGATAAAAATATAACCGGTTTAATTATATTTATTAGTATATTACGTTTATTTTAGATTCCGTTAAAATAAAAGATTATAATTTCGAATTTTCTTTCTTTAAATACGTTTATTTTTAAGAAAATGATATTATTATAATTTTAATATATAAATATCACGGGATTATATAATTAATCTTATATTAGTTAAAATGCTTTTTATTTTAATTCGGTTAATTAAAAGGTTATTTTTAACGTATATTTCCGTTTTATTAATATTATCGATAGAATCTTTTCTTTCTTTTATTCGGTAATTAATAAGGACGTTTTCTTATTTTATAATGGTTATATCTTTTATTAATATCATAATATATATTTCCTTAAAAATCCTATTATTTTAATATATATTTCTAAGTATAATAAGTTTATTAATATTTTAATTCTATAAATAACATTCATTTTATCTTTTATAATTATAATGCCATTTTTATTAATAGAAAATCTAAGTAAACGGATCGAAAAAAATCCTAGAAATGATTTCTTTAAGGTTAAAATTAAGCCGATTTAATAATATATTTCGAATAATTTATTAAAATAGGTTTAATGTTTTATTATAATGTTATTAAAAATAATTATATTATTTATATAAGCTTTTATAAAAAACTGAAACGGTTATAATTTCTAGTTTATAAAACGTTAAATAAATGCCGATAAATTTCGAAAACTTATTAACGTTACGTTAGATATTTCTAGTTTTTTTAAAGATATAATAATCATTTTTTCACGGTGTTTTATAACGATAAATAACTAATAAAAGAAAGTTAAACCGTTAATTACGTTTATGAATTTCTTACTTTAAATCCGTGAAATAATTTCCTTTTATCGCGATAATAAATATATATTTAATAAAGTACATTTATTAAGTAATTTTAAATTAATTATTATTTTGTTTTTACGTTTATTATTTACTATTTTTCATATAATAAAATAAAGGTAAATGAAAAATATCGGTCGTTTTATTTATATAAGTTTATTATTATTATACATTAAATTAAAGGTTTCGTTTAGGAATTTCTTATTTTATACCTTTAATAAATATATAATTCTTAGTTTATATTTTTTTTGTTATTTATTAATTAGGTTTACGGTTATTTTTTCGTTTTTTAATAAATCGATAATATTTTTATTACGTTAAATATCCTAATAATTTACTAAAAATACTAAGCGTTTTCTAAATTTAAGGTTATTATTATAATAATATATTTTATCTTTTAATAAGATTTCATTGGGATTTTTTGGTTTTTCGACGTTTAAAGAAAGTATATTTATTATTTTTTTTTTATATATTATTTTTTATATATTTTCGGATATAATTTCATTCGATATTAGGACTTATATAAATTTATCGTTTATATCGAATTTATTTATTAAGAAATTTAGAAATTATCTTTTTAGGTTATCGTTTATTACGGCGATAATTTATATTAAATTAACTTTTTCTTATATTATTATGAAATATGTTTTATTAGTGATTTCTTTTATTATTCTTAAACGCATTTTTTATTAAATAATCATTTTTTTATTAGAATAATTAATTATGATAATTATTTTAAATATATTAGCGTTTAAGATATTATATAACGTTTTAGGATATTATAAAAAAAATTAAAAGTTTTTATTAATTGGTAAATTAATGTAGTTAATTAATATTAATATTATAGAATTTAATAAGATTATTATCTTTATTATTACTATGATTTGTTATTTTATCGTTCGTTTTTTATAAAATGAGATTAGTATCTTTATACTTAAGTTTAATATTAATATCATTAAGGTTTTTAGGTAATTAATTATAACGTTATAATTATTATAAAACTTTCTTTTAAATAATAAGTTTAGTTTTAAGCTATTATAAACCTATATTCTTTTTTTAAATTAGATTGTTATTAATTTATTTATATCTTCTTTTGGTATTATAAATATAAAGATTGTTTTTTCGTTTAAATTGATTTTTTTTATAATGTTTCTAATTAGTAATGGCTTTTTAATAATGGTAATTTTTATATTATTAGTAAATTTCTTAAGCTATTTACGATTTATTAACTTATTTAACGTTTTTATATTTATATAAATTTTGGACTTATTTTTATATTCGTTAATAATTTATACTTTAAGATATATATATCGTTTTAGTTAATTTGATTTAGTTAATATTTTAGGAATTACATTAATGATCTTTTTTTTAATGTAATTAAATTCTTTAATTACTTTATTTATATCGATATTTTGGTTATTATCGTTTATATTTAAGTTATTAACGTTTATGTTAATATTTTAATTATCGTATAAGTTATTATTTGTTTTTATTTTATTTGTTTTTATATTATTTATATTAATAATAATGTTTTTATTAGTATTAATAATGGTTTTTAGGTTTATTTTAAACTATATTTCGTATCTTTTTTAGGAATAAAAGAAATATTAGTTTATTTGTTTTTTTATCGTAGGTTATATATACCCCTTATGGTATATATTTATTAAAGAATTATTTAAAGATAGGTTTATAAAAGGTAAGCTAAATTTTATTCGTAAATATGGTTTTATATTCGGACTTATTAACTATATATAATTATTAGTAAATATATACCTAAAATAATTAGTTCGTATATTAAATACCTTATTATATTTTCGGTAAATTTATTTATATATTAGTAATAATAAAGGATTATTTAAGTAAATAATATTATCGTATTTATTATTTATTTGTTTATAATTTTCTAATAAGAAATAACTATTAATAGTTAGTTTCTTTTTTTTAACTTTATAATTATTTTCGTTTTAGTTAATAATAAAGTTATTTTATAAATAGTTACGATTATTTCGTTATTTTTATTTAATTTAACGACGTTATCGATATTTAAGTTTATATTTTTTATAGAAATTATAATAGTTACGTTTATGATTTTTATCTTTATAATAGCGGTTATAATTATAGCCGTGGTTTTTATAACGATTAATTTCGAAGTATTTATTATTATATTAATTATTATCGCGACGGTTAGTTTTATAACGATTATTACGATTATAGTTTCGATCGTTTCCGCGATATTTATAACGGTTATATCGATTATTACGATCGTTTAAATGTTTATTATAATTATTATTATCGTTATAATTATAATTACC
>MU399667.1:0-11362 GCA_022578875.1 Hypoxylon crocopeplum | reverse complement strand
ACGTTATATAAAGTATTATTTTAATATAATATAATATAATATTTAATTAAATAAATAGTTAATTAAATATTATATAAAAATATATTTTTTATAAATATTTATAAAATAACGAAAAGAATTATATATTAGAATTAAAGGGTTATAAGCCGTAGTTTCCCTAGTTATAAACCGTTCTTATTATATTATTTACCTTTTTTTTAAAAAAAGATTAAAACGTTTACGTTTTTAAAGGTTTAAATGTTATAATAATTTATATATTTAAGATCTATATTTTAATGTTTATTTTCGGGATAGTTCGTATTATTTTAACTAGGTTATTTAGTAATATCCAAGGCGTTATTTCCTCTTTTTTTTTATTTAATTTTTTTAATAATAACTTATTCTTTTAATTAAAAGTTCGAATAAGTTTTAATATATTTTATATTAATATTTCTTATAGGTATTATTAATTATATATAGCTTTATAATCTTTCTATTTAATTAGGTATTTTAATGATAATTTATTGCTTATTTTGGAAATTTAACGTTAGAAAAGCTTTTTAATTTCGAAGGATTTCTATTTTTTATTATTTTCGTTTATTTAGATTTAGTTAGGTTACGATTTCTTTCTCGAAAATATATCTTTATTAAGTAATATTAGTTCTAAATATATTATCGATATTATTTTATAAATTTTATAATATTATAAGAAATTTAATTTATAAGTTAAGTTTTTTATTTTGAAGATTATTATTATTAGGTTTATTTTTTAATTTAAATATTTATATAATGGTTAATTTAATAAATAATATCTTTTACAAAGTTTTAAATAAATCTTTTCGTTAACGTTAAATTCTTTTGACGTATATTTTTTATTATATTTAATTTTATTTATTATTATCGCGAAATTAATTATTATTTTAACCTTTTATTAATATATTTTCTTTAATATTTCGAAATTTATCGTATTATATAATATTTATAATATAGAAAGGAATATTATAAGTTTAAAATCTAAAACTATCTTATTTAACGATTTCTTTAAAATTATTAATAATATATTATTTATATTATATTATAATAACGGTAAAATTGTTATTTATGGTTTATTTAATATCGAAATATAGAAGCGTATATTTATTTTTATATTTTGATTTTATTTTTTATTTTATTTATTTAATTACGGATATTATACTATTAAGTAATTTAACGTTATATCGAAACGTATAAATAATGTTTATTAGAATTTAAATATAAACTTATTATCTTTATTAAATATTATACGTTTAAATATATTTTAATTATAAAGTATTAGATATTATAAATAGATTTTAGTTTATTTTAATATTTTATATTTTATATTTCTAGGTATAAATATTGTTTTTTTGGAAAACTTATATATATATATTATTAACGAATCGTAATAATCGTATCCGGGCATTTTTTAAAAAATATTTTTCGATTCGATTTACGATAGATTAATAATAAAATTTATAGCGATAATATAATATAATATAAAATCGTTTACGATTAATTTTAATTCGTCGAATTATTTCTTTCGATTTATACGATTTACGATATATTCGGGATAATGGTTAAAGTAATTATATAATTTCTTTATAAGTTTATTTATGATAAAGTTTTATATTTTTATTATTATTTTTAAAAAATCGAAATAATGTTTTTTATTATAAATAATTTCGAATATTTTCTTAATATATAATATTAAAATAACTAATTTCTTTTATTATCGATCGGTAATATAATATAATAAATCATTTATTAATTTAAATTAACGATTCTTTTTATCCGGTTTTTTTTGTAGATTTTCTAAGATTTTTCCGTATTTTTAATCGATTTTATAACCGTCGATTAAAGTAAATTTAAAGTTCTCGTTTAGCCTTATTATCGTTATTATATAAACGAAAAAATCCGTTAAGTTATTTAATTCGTTTTTAGTTTCATTATTTCGTTTAATTCGATTTTTATCGTTATTTATAATAAATAAACGTAATAACGTATCCGGTACTAAATTTAAACGTTTAGGATTATATTTAACGTTTAATTTATATTGGTTTAAATATATTAATATTAGAGTTAAACGCAGATTATTTTTTATAATATTTACTATCGTTAAGTTTTTTTATTTTATAATATTCCCGATTATAACGTAATTTATAAAAATAATTATATCTTATTTACTAAATTAAATCTACGAACGTAAATAACGATATACTTATATTAAATAAGATATTTCTAATTTCGTTACTTAATTTTTTTTTTCGCTTTTATTAATATCTTATTTAAGAATTAAATAGATTAAATAATATTAAAATAAATATTTATTTTATTTTAATTTCTTTCAATATAAAATATTATAATTTTATATTTACATTCTTTTATAACGTTTAACTTAATAAAAGCTATATAATTTAGGTCTTAATACGTGAGATATATCCTAGTAATAAGGTTATATTATACGAGTTAAAATAATTCGATTTCCTTTTTTATCGGTGTAAATTTACGTTTAAAAGTTTACGTTTTTTTCGCCGTTTTATTTCTAAACGATAATTTTTTAATAATTTTTCTTTTCATTAATATTAATATTTTTCGCTTTTATAAAAATAGAATCCTTTGCTAATATTATGATATATATTTCTTTAATTATATAATAAATCCAATATATATCTTTAGGTTTTTTAAGATTTATAAGAATTTAATTTTTCTTATTATTTTTACGTAGTTTTTTATAATTAACGTTCCGAAATTATCGATTAAAAGGCCTAATAATTTAATCGAATTATATATCGTAAATAACTTCTTTAACGCTAAAATAATTCCGATCTTTTAAAAAAGGTTTAAGATTATATTTAAATATTAGAAATATTCCTTTAAAGAATCGCTAAAAATAATTATATCGTTTATATAAATCTTATAAAAATATTTATATAATTCTAAATATTAATTTATAAATTTCTATATATATAACAAACTATTTTTAAACCTTATTAATATTATATTAGATATTTTTAATCTTTTAAATGAAATAATAAATATCTTGTTTTTATAAAGGTTATATAATGATAATTAATAGAAGAAATTTTTCTCGTTAATAATTATAATTTTAGTTTTTTTTCTAATATCGGCAATGATATTTTCTTATATCGATAAAGGATATATATCCGGAATTATTATATCGTTTAATATTTATAAGTTTATTATTATTTTTCCTTTTTATATTTTATTTATCGTTTTTTATACGATAAAAACTAAACTTTTAAACGGGATTAATCTTTTTATTTAATTTATTTTTCTATATTTATATATTTCGATAAACGTTTTATTTAAAAATACTTTATCTTTTATTTTTAACTTATATATTTAAATATAGAATTTACGTTATTACTAATTATTTATTAAGTTTATTTATATATATATATTTTTTTTTTGTATTTAAATGATTTTATAGCTTTTTTATATATTGAATTTTTTTAGGATATATTTCATTTTTTTTATATATAAATGGTCGATATTTTATACGTATATTTTATTTTTTATTCGAACGTATAACATATCTTATAATTACGATAATTTTATATTTATATTTTCGGAAAATGTTTACGATAACTTTAGATTTAATTAAAACTTTAACGATATTATAGCCTTTTTTTATAGTTTAATCCTTTCCGGTTTCGACGATATATTTAGAAATATATAATATATATTATTCGAAAGGTTAAATTCGACAAATAAATCGGTTAATGTTACGAAAACGTTCTTAATATCGATTTAGAAATACCCGTTATTATTTATATCTTAGATCTTTTCGATCTTTTAATTTTGCCGGAATTTTATTACGTTTTCGATATTATTTATTATTGATATTATTTTCGATATCGTTACCGAAATTAGGATATTTATAATATTCGAGGTATTAATAAAGAAAAAATAATCTTTTAAATTTCTATAATCATTTTATTTTAGGATTTCTTTATATTTAATTCGTAAATAACTTTTTAAATTTAATTAGATCGTTAAATTTTAATTTATTATTATTTTTTTGTTAATAATTTTAATTTAACGTAAAACCTAAACCGGGATTATAACGTTTTTATACGTTTCGAAATTTATAACTTTATTAAGATAATTAATTATTATTTTATATAAAATAAATTAGTTATTTCCTAAAAATATTTTCGGTTCTAAATTGTTATAAATTTAAACTTTTATTTTAATTAATAATTCGACGTTTTTTTCGTTTACGTATATAGATATTATTATATAAAATTCCGTTTGGTTTTTTAAAGTTATAAACTTTATAACTTTTCTAATTTTATAGGTTTTTTTAGGGTTTTAATATCTCGTAATTATTATAATAAAATATTAATTAATTTTTATCGATTATTATATTAGATATTTTTATATTAATATATATTAAATGAATTTTTTTATATTTGTAAAATTTTATTAAGAAATGTAAGTAAATATATCGATGTTTATTTTGGATTTTTACTTTATTCGGTTATATTTAAATTATTCGTAGCTTTTTTATACGTAATAAATTTATAAGAAATTTCTCATTATTTTTAATAAATATTTTATTATATTTATTTATTAGATATATATAGTTTATCGGGGTTTTATATAATTTCTTTTTATTTATATATTATTTATAAATATTTACGTAATATATTTTTTTTAATATTTGTTTTTTAGGAATTAAGCTTAAAATAATTATTTTTTTTTTATAAAAGTTATTTTCTTTTTATTCTTTTTTATAAATTAATAGTTATTTATTATAACGTAAGTTATTAGTTTATTTTTAAAAGGGAAATTTTTATCGTAGTTACGATATTTTATTTTAGGTTTATTAATTTCGGCATTAACGGGATTAATAATATACGTAAAATTATTATTATTATTTATTTATTTTTTTACGTTATAATTATCGTTTTTATCATTTAAGATATATTTAAATAAAAAATAATTATCGTTTTAAAAATATTGTTTTTTTTACGTTTTTTCTTTATCGTTTTTTATTATTAATATTTCGTTATCGAATTGCAAAGTATTTCTTTTTAGTTTTACTTTGATTTATCTATTTTATTATCGTTTATTGCGAAAACCACGGAAATTTCCGCGATTTTCGCCGCGGTTACCGAAACGATTAAAGTTTCCGCGATTTTCGCCGCGGTAATTTCCATTAAAATTAGCATTATATAAAACTTTTAATACGGGTAATATTAATCTTTATAAAGTTAACGATAAGATTTAAAGTAATATTAACATTATAATTAATATTTAACGATTTATTAATATTTAATTAATTAATAACGTTAAATAAGTTAATTAGTTTATAACGTTATATGTTTTTAATATATTTTTATAAGTTATTATTTTTTTTCTAAATAATTTAATTAATTTTTTAAACGTAAAAAAGGAATATTATTTAATCGCATTATTAATTATCGTAAAAAAGGATATATTAAGTTATATATTTCCGATATTTATTATATCGCTATGTTTTTTCTTATTATTTTATATAATTTAATCGTTTATTTTGTTTATATTCGGATTATTTCGATTTAGATACGTTTTAAACTAAATATTAAACTTAAATCTTTAAAAGCTTTTAATATTTTTATTATTAATATCTTAAATCGTTTAATTATTACCTCTAAAATAATATCTAAATTACCGTTAAAATAACGTTATATATTCGGAAATAATTTAAATCTTTATTAGTTTTATATCGTTTTTCGTAATAATTATAAAAAATCCCTTTATATAATTTCTTTACGAAAGGTATTAAGCGAATATTCGTTTATATTATTTATAAAAAAGTATATATTTCGTTAATATATATTTTGCTTAATTTATATAAAATTATTTTTACCGTAAATTATATTTGTTTTCGGATTTATATAATTAATTTAAACGAGTTTCTATTTTCGAATCGCCGATTAATTTTATTACGATTTTTATTAAACTTAAAAAACCGATAAAATATTATTTAATAAATTATATAATAGTTTAATATTTAATAGATTTTCTTATAAATTTATAATAAACGAATTTCTATTATCGCCGTTATTATTACTAATATTACCGCCGTTATTATCGTTAATATTATCGTTATTATTTCCGTTATTTTCGTTTATTATTTATATATTTTTATTTTAACTAAAATATAAGATTCGGGAAATAATTTAATTTAATATTTCGGCGTTAATTTAAATAGATTTATCAATTTAAATAAATACGGTTTAAATAGATACGGTTTAAATGGATACGGTTTAATTAGATACGGTTTAATTAAATAATGGGAAAGATTCTTTTTTTAGCGGGAAAAATTCTTTTAACGGGAAAGATTCTTTTTTTAACGGGAAAAACTCTTCTTTTTTTTATATAAAAAGAATTTCCAAAAGATCTTAAATAAACCGTTTTAATTAGGAGGATTACGGTCGATTAATTTATATACTTTAACTTTTTTTAGAAAATATTTTTCCGAATAAAAGTTACTTATTTTATACGAAAAAAATTTATAAATTTAATACGTTTTAAAGAAAATATAGATTTAAAATAATCGAATATTTAACTAATAAGGAAATATCTAATTATGGAATTATAAATCGGGAAAGTTCCTTTTTTTTTAATATATTAAATGTTTTTAATTATAAAACGTCGAATAATAATTACTTTATTCGGAATAATGATATTTATTAAAATCTTTATAATATCTATTAGAAATTTATAAATTAACGGTTTAATAAAAAATAAGTTAAAATAAATTAAATAAAAAATATTAAGGATTAATTAAACGATATATCTAAAGATAATATAATTGATTTTTTATAACTTTTTATTTTTTTCGTTACCTTTTATTAGATTTTTTTAATTGCTTTTCGTTACGTTTTAATTTACGAAAACTTATTTATATAAGTTAAAGATTTCTTTAAACAAAAAATAAAATTATATTTATTTATTTTTTATTCGGTAAAATATAATTTAGGATTTTCGTTATTTATCCGAATAAATAGTCGAGTAAACGGTTTATTTAAATTAGGTTATAATTAAGTAATTAAAATAGGATAAGTAGCGACGAATTATTTAATTAAAGCCCGAATTTCGTTTTTTATTTTAATTTACATTATATATTTATTCTTCGGATTTTCTAAAAATTGCACGATAAAATTATAAAGTTTTATTTATATATTATCGGATTAAAATATAAAGAAAAGAAAGAATAAAACGGATTAAATAAATGGGTAATCGGATATAAGTACGGGTATAAATGCTAAGTAAATTTAACGATCTTAATTAATTATTAATTATTAATTTAAATAGATTTCGAAAAAATCTTAATCGGCCGAATAAAAAGAGGTATTATTATAAATGATATATAATATAACGTATTATTTTAATATAATATAATATAATATTTAATTAAGTAAATAATTAATTAAATATTATATAAAAGCTTATTTTTTATAGATATTTATAAAATAGTAAAAAGAATTATATATTAAAGTTAAAAGGTTATAAGCCGTAATTTCCTTAGTTATAAGCCGTTCCTATTATGTTATTACTTTTTTTCTATTTTTTTTATAAATTAATGATTATTTATTATAATATAAAGTATTAATTTATTTTTAAAAGGGAAATCTTTATTATATTTATAACATTTTATTCTAAATCCTTTAATTTCGATATTAATAAAATTAATAATATATATAGAACTATTATTATTATTTATTTATTTTTTTACATTATAATTATTGTTTTTATTATTTAAAATATATTTAAACAAAAAATAATTATCGTTTTAAAAATATTATTCCTTTTATGTTTTTTCCTTATTATCTTTTATTATTAATACCTTATTATTAAATTATAAAATATTTCTTTTCAATTTTATTTTAACCTATTTATTTTATTATTATTTATTATAAAAGTTATGGAAATTTCCGCGATTTCCGTTATAATTTTTACTATAATTATCGAAATAATTAAAGTTTCTATAATTTCTATTATAATAACTTTTATTGAAATTTTTATTATAATAATATCCGCGATAATCGTTATTAGGATTATTATTATAATTATTATAATCGTTATAATAACCGTTATTATAGTTATTTTTATAATTATTATAATCGTTATTTATTAATATAAAACTTTTACGTTAATATTATTTATTGAAATAAGTTATTTCTTTAATTAGAATTTAACCTATTTTATTAACATTATATAAAATTCCTAATATAAATAATGTTAATTTTTATAAAACTAACGATAAGATTTAAAATAATGTTAACGTCGTAATTAATATTTAACGGTTTATTAATATTTAATTAATCGATAATATTAAATAAATAAATTAATTTACGACGTTATATACTTTTAGTATATTTTTATAAACCGTTATCTTTTTTTTTAAATGATTTAATTAATTTTCTAAACGTAAAAAAGAAATATCATTTAATCGTATTATTAATTATTATAAAAGAAGATATATTAAGTTATATATTTCTAATATTTATTATATCGTTATATTTCTTTTTATTACTTTATATAATCTAATTATCTATTTTATTTATATTCGGATTATTTTAACTTAAATATATTCCGAGCTAAATATTAAGCTTAAATTTTTAAAGGTTTTTAATATTTTTATTATTAATATCTTAAGTTATTTAATTATTATCTTTAAGGTAATATTTAGATTACCGTTAAAATAATATTATATATTTAAAAATAATTCAAATTTTTATTAACCTTATATTATTTTTTATAATAATTATAAGAAATTCCTTTATATAATTTCCTTACGAAAAATATTAAACAAATATTCGTTTATATTATTTATAAAAAGGTATATATTTTGTTAATATATATTTTATTTAATCTATATAAAGTTATTTTCGTTATAAATTATATCGGTTTTTAAATTTATATATTCGATTTAAACGAATTTTTATTTTCGAATCGCCGATTAATTTTATTATAATTCTTATTAAGTTTAAAAAGCCGATAAAACATTATTTAATAAGTTACGTAATAATCTAACATTTAATAAACCTTTTTATAAATTTATAACGAACGGATTTTTATTATCGCCGTTATTATCGTTATTATTATCGTTAATATTATTGTTATTAACGTCGCCGATATCGTTATTATTTTCGTTATTTTCGTTTATTATTTATATACTTTTATTTTAACTAAAATATAAAATTCGGAAAGCGGTTTAATTCGATATTTCGGCGTTAATTTAGGTAAATTTATCGATTTAAATAAATATGGTTTAATTAGATATGGTTTAATTAAATAACGGGAAAGATTCTTTTTTTAACGAGAAAGATTTTTTTAATAAAAAAAACTCTTTTTTTAACGGGAAAAACTCTTTTTTTTCTTATATAAAAAAAAATTCTAAGGGATCTTAAATAGGTTATTTTAATTAAAGGGATTACGATTAATTAGTTTATAAACTTTAACCTTTTTTAAAAAATACCTTTCCGAATAAAAATTACTTATTTTATACGAGGAAAATTTATAAACTTAATACGTTTTAAAAAAAATATAAATTTAAAATAATCGAATATTTAATTAATAAGGAAATATTTAATTATAAAATTATAAATTAAGAAAGTTCTTTCTTTTTTAATATATTAGATATTTCCGATTATAAAACGTCGAATAATAATGACTTTATTCGAAATAATAATATTTACTAAAATCTTTATAATATTTATTGGAAATTTATAGATTAATAATTTAACGAAAAATAGATTAAAATAAGTTAAATAAAAGGTATTACAAGTTAATTAAAAGATATATTTAAAGAAAATATAACTAATTTTTTATAATTTTTTATTTTTTCTATTACTTTTTATTAGATTTTTTTAATCGTTTCTTACTATATTTTAATTTATAAGAATTTATTATATAAGTTAAAGATTTCTTTAAACGGAAAACAAAACTATACTTATTTATTTTCCATTTAATAAAATATAATTTAGGATTTTTATTATTTACCTAAATAAACGATCGAAAAAACGATTTATTTAAATTAAATTATAATTAAATGATTAAAATAAGATAAACGGTAACGAATTACTTAATCGAAGCCTAAATTTCGTCTTTTATTTTAACTTATATTATATATTTATTTTTTAGATTTTCTAGAAATTATATGATAAAATTATAAAATTCTATTTATATATTATAATACGCGATATAACGTACCATTCTAATATAGTATAATATAAAGTTTAGTTAAATAAATGATTAATTAAATATTATGTAAAAGTTTATTTTCTATGGATATTTATAAAATAACGAAAAAAACTATATATTAAAATTAAAGGATTATAAGTTATAGTTTCTTTAGTTATAACCCGTTTTTATCATATTATTTATTCCTTTTTTTTTAAGAAACTAAAACGTTTACGTTTTGAAAAATTAAAAAAATTATAATGATTTATTTACTTAGTATTTATACTTTAATATTTATTTTTAAGATAGTTTATATTATTTTAACCAAGTCGTTTAACGATATCTAAAACGTTATTTTTTCTTTCTTTTTTATTTTTAGTTTTTTTAGCAATAATTTATTTTTTTAATTAAAGGTTTAAATAAACTTTAATATATTTTATATTAATAATTTTCGCGGATATCATTAGTCGTATATAACCTTATAATCTTTCTATTTTATTAGGTATTTTAATGATAATTTACCACTTATTTTAGAAATTTAACGTTAAAAAAGGTTCTCGATTTTAAAAGATTTCTATTCCTTATTATTCCCGTTTATTTAGATTTAGTTAAATTACGATTTCTTTTTCAAAAATATATCTTTATCAGATAATGTTAATTTTAGATACGTTATCGATATTATTTTATAGACTTTATAATGTTATAAAAAATTTAATTCGTAAATTAGGTTTTTTATTTTAAAAACTATTATTATTAAACCTATTCTTTAATTTAAATATTTATATAATAATTAACCCGATAAATAATATCCCTTATAAAGTTTTAAATAAACCTTTTCGTTAACGTTAAATTCCTTTAACATATATTTTTTATTATATTTAATTTTATTTATTATTATCATAAAATTAATTATCGTTTCGGCTTTTTATTAATATATTTTCTTTAATATTTCAAAGTTTATTACGTTATATAATATTTATAATATAGAAAAAAATATCGTAAGTTTAAAACCTAAAACCATTTTATTTAATAATTTTCTTAAAATTATTAATAATATATTATTTATATTATGTTATAATAACAATAAAATTACTATCTATAATTCGTTTAATATCAAAATATAAAAGCGTATATTTATCTTTATATTTTAATTTTGTTTCTTATT
>MU399666.1:0-11862 GCA_022578875.1 Hypoxylon crocopeplum | reverse complement strand
TATATTAATTATATTAATAACTTTATAATTAAATATCGTAAAATAATATAATTAAAATTAATCGATTAATAATTAAACGCGTTTTTAAACGATATAAAATTCTAATTTATATATTAACTTTTAGTTAAGTTATAAAGATATAAATTAACGAACTTTTTAAACGTATAAAACGCTTAACGTTTATAACGTTTATTAAAGATATATTAAAATACGAATAAAGTTCGATAATAACTTTTAAAAATACGAATAATAATTTTCTTAAATAAATGGTTAATTAAATATTATATAAAAGTTTATTTTTTATAAATATTTATAAAATAACGAAAAAAATTATATATTAAAATTAACGGATTATAAGCCGTAATTTCTTTAATTATAAACCGTTTTTATTATATTATTTTTATAAAGGTTATTTTCTTTTTATTTTTTTTTATGAATTAATAATTATTTATTATAATATTTCGTTATTAATTTATTTTTAAAAAAGAAATCTTTATCGTATTTATAATATTTTATTTTAAGTTTATTAATTTCAATATTAACTAAATTAATAATATATATAAAATTAATATTATTATTTATTTATTTTTATATTATAATTATTATTTTTATTATTTAAAATATATTTAAGTAAAAAATAGTTATTATTTTAAAGATATTATTTTTTTATGTTTTTTTTTCGTTATTTTCTATTATTAATATTTCGTTATTAATTATAAAATATTTCCTTTTAATTTTATTTTAATTTATTTATTTTATTATTATTTATTACGAAAACCATGGAAATTTCCGTAATTTTTGTTACGATTTTCGTTATAATTATCGAAACGATTAAAGTTTCTATAATTTTCGTTATAATAATATTTACGATAATTATTATTATAATCGTTATTTATTAATACGAAATTTTCGCGTTAATATTATTTATTAAAATAAATTATTTTTTTAAATAAAGTTTATTTTATTTTATTAATATTATATAAAATTCTTAATATAAATAATATTAATTTTTATAACATTAATAATAAAATTTAAAATAATGTTAATATTATAATTAATATTTAATGGTTTATTAATATTTAATTAATCGATAATATTAAGTAAATTAATTAATTTATAACGTTATATATTTTTAACGTATTTTTATAAATTATTATTTTTTCTTTTAAATCATTTAATTAGTTTTTTAAATATAAAAAAGAAATATTATTTAATTTTATTATTAATTATTATAAAGGAAAATATATTAAATTATATATTTTCGATATTTATTATATCGCCGTATTTTTTATTATTATTTTATATAATTTAATCGTTTATTTTATTTATATTTAAATTATTTCGATTTAAATATATTTTAAGTTAAATATTAGGTTTAAATTTTTAAAGGTTTTTAATATTTTTATTATTAATATTTTAAATTATTTAATTATTATTTTTAAAGTAATATTTAAATTATTATTAAAATAACGTTATATATTTAAAAATAGTTTAAATCTTTATTAGTTTTATATTATTTTTTATAATAATTATAAGAAATCCTTTTATATATATTTTTTTACGAAAGATATTAAACGAATATTTATTTATATTATTTATAAAAAAAATATTTTTTATTAATATATATAAAGTTATTTTCGTTATAAATTATATTCGTTTTTAAATTTATATAATCGATTTAAACGAGTTTTTATTTTTAAATTATCGATTAATTTTATTATAATTTTTATTAGGTTTAAAAAACCGATAAAATATTGTTTAATAAATTATATAATAGTTTAATATTTAATAGATTTTCTTATAAATTTATAACGAATAAATTTCTATTATTACCGTTATTATCGTTAATATTATCGTTATTATTTCTATTATTTCTATTATTTTTATTTATTATTTATATATTTTTATTTTAATTAAAATATAAAATTCGAGAAATAATTTAATTCGAAATTTTAACGTTAATTTAAGTGGATTTATCGGTTTAAATAAATATAATTTAAGTAAATACGATTTAATTAAATACGATTTAAATGAATATAATTTAATTAAATAATAAAAAAAGACTCTTTTTTTAATAAGAAAAACTTTTCTTTTTTTTATATAAAAAAAATTCTAAGGGATTTTAAATAAATCGTTTTAATTAAAAAAGTTACGATCGACTAATTTATAGATTTTAACCTTTTTAAAAAATACTTTTCCGAATAAAAATTACTTATTTTATACGAAAAAAATTTATAAATTTAATATATTTTAAAGAAAATATAAAATTAAAATAATCGAATATTTAATTAATAAGGAAATATCTAATTATAAAATTATAAATTAAAAAAGTTCCTTTTTTTTTTAATACGTTAAATATTTTCGTTTATAAAATATCGAATAATAATTATTTTATTTAAAATAATAATATTTATTAAGATTTTTATAACGTTTATTAGGAATTTATAAATCGATAATTTAACGAAAAATAAATTAAAATAAATTAAATAAAAGATATTAAAAATTAATTAGAAAATATATTTAAAAAAAATATAATTAATTTTTTATAACTTTTTATTTTTTTTATTACCTTTTATTAGATTTTCTTAATTACTTTTTATTACTTTTTAATTTATGAGAATTTATTTATATAAACTAAAGATTTTTTTAAATAAAAAATAAATTTATATTTATTTATTTTTTATTCGATAAAATATAATTTAAGGTTTTTATTATTTATTTAAATAAATAATTAAATAAGCGATTTACTTAAATTAAATTATAATTAAATAATTAAAATAAAATAAATGATAATAAATTATTCGATCGAAATTTAAATTTTATCTTTTATTTTAATTTACGTTATATATTTATTTTCCGGATTTTCTAAAAATCGTATAATAAAATTATAAAGTTTTATTTATATATTATCGAATTAAAATATAAAAAGAAAAAAAAATAAAACGAATTAAATAAATAAATAATTAAGTATAAATATAAATATAAATATAAATATTAAATAAATTTAATAATTTTAATTAATTATTAGTTATTAATTCGAATAAATTTCGAAAATCTTTAATCGATCGAATAAAAAAAGATATTATTATAAATAATACGCGATATATATATCATTTTAATATAATATAATATAATATAATATAATATTTAATTAAATAAATAGTTAATTAAATATTATATAAAAGTTTATTTTTTATAAATATTTATAAAATAACGAAAAAAATTATATATTAGAATTAAAAAGTTATAAATTATAGTTTTTTTAGTTATAAGCCGTTTTTATTATATTATTTACCTTTTTCTTTTTTAAGAAATTAAAACGTTTACGTTTTTAAAAACTTAAAAAATTATAATAATTTATTTATTTAATATTTATATTTTAATATTTATTTTCGAAATAATTCGTATTATTTTAATTAGGTTATTTAGTAATATTTAAAACGTTATTTCCTTTTTTTCAGTTTTTTTTCAGTTTTTTTAACGATAATTTATTTTTTTTAATTAAAGGTTCGAATAAATTCTAATACGTTTTATATTAATATTTTTCATAAGTATTATTAATTATATATAACTTTATAATCTTTTTATTTTATTAGATATTTTAATAATAATTTATCGTTTATTTTAAAGATTTAACGTTAAAGGAATTTCTCGATTTCGAAAGATTTTTATTCCTCGTTATTTCCGTTTATTTAAATTTAATTAAGTTATAATTTCTTTTTCGAAAATATATCTTTATCGGATAATATTAATTTTAAATATATTATCGATATTATTTTATAGATTTTATAATATCGTAAAAAATTTAATTCGTAAATTAAGTTTTTTATTTTAAAGATTATTATTATTAAGTTCGTTTTTTAATTTAAATATTTACGTAATAATTAATCCGATAAATAATATCTTTTATAAAGTTTTAAATAAACTTTTTCGTTAACGTTAAATTCTTTTAATATATATTTTTTATCGTATTTAATTTTATTTATTATTATTATAAAATCGATTATCGTTTCGGTTTTTTATTAATATATTTTCTTTAATATTTTAAAGTTTATTACGTTATATAAATATTTATAATATAAAAAGGAATATTATAAATTTAAAACCTAAAATTACTTTATTTAGCGATTTTTTTAAAACTATTAATAATATATTATTTATATTATATTATAATAACGGTAAAATTATTATTTATAATTCGTTTAATATTAAAATATAAAAACGTATATTTATTTTTATATTTTAATTCTATTATTTATTTTATTTATTTAATTATAAATATTATATTATTAAATAATTTAACGTTATATCGAAACGTATAAATAATATTTATTAAAATTTAAATATAAATTTATTATTTTTATCGGATATTATATATTTAAATATATTTCAATCGTAAAACATTAAATATCGTAAATAAATATCGGTTTATTTTAATGTTTTATATTTTATATTTCTAAATATAAATATCGTTTTTTTAGAAAATTTATACGTATACGTTATTAACGAATTGTAATAATTATATCCGGGTATTTTCTAAAATATATTTTTCGATTTAACTTATAATAAATTAACGATAAAGTTTATAATAACGATATAATATAATATAAAGTCGTTTACGATCGGTTTTAATTCGTCGAATTATTTTTTTCGATTCGTATAATTTACGATATATTTAGGATAATAATCGAAATAATTACGTAATTTCTTTATAAATTTATTTATAATAAAGTTTTATATTTTTATTATTATTTTTTAAAAACCGAAATAATATTTTTCGTTATAAATAATTTCGAATATTTTTTTAACGTAAAATATTAAAATAATCAATTTCTTTTATTATTGAGATATTAATCGATAATATAATATAATAAGTTATTCGTTAATTCGATTCGACGATTTTTTTTATCCGGTTTTTTTTATAAATTTTCTAAGATTTTTCTATATTTTTAATCGATTTTATAACCGTTAATTAAAATAGATTTAAAATCTTCTTTAACTTTATTACCGTTATTACGTAAACGAAAAAAATCTATTAAATCGTTTAATTCGTTTTTAGTTTCGTTATTTTATTCGGTTCGATTTTTATCGTTATTTATAATAAATAAACGTAATAATATATCCGATATTAAATTTAAACGTTTAAAAATATATTTAACGTTTAATTTATATTAATTTAAATACGTTAATATTAAAATTAAACGTAAATTATTTTTTATAATATTTATTATTATTAGGTTTTTTTATTTTATAATATTTCCGATTACGATATAATTTATAAGAATAATTATATTTTATTTATCAAATTAAATTTACGAACGTAAATAACGATATATTTATATTAAATAAAATATTTTTAATTTTATTATTTAATATTTCTTTTTCGTTTTTATTAATATTTTATTTAGGAATTAAATAAATTAAATAATATTAAAATAAATATTCGTTTTATTTTAATTTCTTTCGATATAAAATATTATAATTTTATATTCGCATTTATTTATAACGTTTAATTTAATAAAAATTATATAGTTTAAGTTTTAATACGTAAAATATATTTTAATAACGAAGTTATATTATATAAATTAAAATGATTTAATTTCTTTTTTTATTAACGTAAATTTACGTTTAAAAATTTACATTTTTTTCGCCGTTTTATTTTTAAACGATAATTTTCTAATAATTTTTCTTTTCGTTAATATTAATATTTTCCGTTTTTATAAAGGTAAAATCTTTTATTAATATTATAATATATATTTCTTTAATTATATAATAAATCCGATATATATTTTTAAGTTTTTTAAGTTTTATAAAAATATTTATATAATTTTAGATATTAATTTATAAATTTCTATATATATAATAAACTATTTTTAAATTTTATTAATATTATATTAAATATTTTTAATTTTTTAAATGAAATAATAAATATTTTATCTTTATAAAAGTTATATAATAATAATTAATAAAAGAAACTTTTCTCGTTAATAATTATAATCTTAGTTTTTCCTTTAATATTAACGATAATATTTTTTTATATCGATAAAAAATATATATTCGAAATTATTATATCGTTTAATATTTATAAGTTTATTATTATTTTTCTTTTTTATATTTTATTTACTGTTTTTTATATAATAAAAATTAAGTTTCTAAACGAAATTAATCTTTTTATTTAATTTATTTTTTCGTATTTATATATTTCGGTAAACGTTTTATTTAAAAATGTTTTATTTTTTATTTTTAATTTATACGTTTAAATACGGAATTTACATTATTATTAATCGTTTATTAAATTTATTTATATTTTATTTTTTTCTAATATTTAAATAATTTTATGGCTTTTTTATATATTAAATTTTTCTAAAATATATTTTATTTTTTTACGTATAAATAATCGGTATTTTATATATATATTTTATTTTTTATTCGAACGTATAATATATTTTATAATTATAATAACTTTATATTTATATTTTGGAAAAAAATTTACGATAATTTTAAATCTAATTAAGATTTTAATAATATTATAACTTTTTTTTATAATTTAATCCTTTCCGATTTTAATAATATATTTAGAAATATATAATATATATCGTTCGAAAGGTTAAATTTAGTAAATAAATCGATTAATATTACGAAAACGTTTTCGATATCGATTTAAAAATACCTATTATCGTTTATATTTTAAATCTTTTTAATCCTTTAATTTCGCCGGAATTTTATTATGTTTTCGATATTATTTATTATTAATATTATTTTCGATATTATTACCAAAATTAAAGTATTTATAACGCTTAAAATATTAATAAAAAAATTATCTTTTAAATTTCTATAATTATTTTATTTTAAAACTTCTTTATATTTAATTTATAAATAACTTTTTAAATTCGATTAAATCGTTAAATTTTAACTTATTATTATCTTTTTATTAATAATTTTAATTTAATATAAAACCTAAACCAAAATCGTAACGTTTTTATATATTTCGAAGTTTATAATTTTATTAAAATAATTAATTATTATTTCGTATAAAACGAATTAATTATTTCTTAAAAATATCTTCGATTTTAAATTATTATAAACCTAAACTTTTATATTAATTAATAACTCGACGTTTTTTTCGTTTATATATACGGATATTATTATATAAAATTCCATTTAATTTCTTAAAATTATAAACCTTATAACTTTTTTAATTTTATAGGTTTTTTCGAGTTTTAATATTTTATAATTATCGTAATAAAATATTAACTAATTTTTATCGATTATTATATCGGATATTTTTATATCGACGTATATTAAATGAATTTTTTTATATTTATAAAACCTTATTAAGAAATATAAATAAATATATCGATATTTATTTTAGATTTTTATTTTATCCGATTATATTTAAATTATTCGTAATTTCTTTATACGTAATAAATTTATAAGAAATTTCTTTTCGTTTTTAATAAATATTTTATTATATTTATTTATTAAATATATATAATTTATTAAAGTTTCGTATAATTTCTTTTTATTCGTATATTATTCGTAAATATTTACGTAATATATTTCTTTTAATATTTATTTTTTAAAAGTTAAACTTAAAATAATTATCGTTTCTTTTATAAAAGTTACTTTCTTTTTATTTATTTTTATAAATTAATAATTATTTATTATAACATAAATTATTAATTTATTTTTAAAAGGGAAATTTTTATCGTATTTATAATATTTCGTTTTAAATCTTTCGATTTCGATATTAACGAAACTAATAATATACGTAAAATTATTAGTATTATTTATTTATTTTTCTATATTATAACTATTATTTTTATTATTTAAAATATATTTAAATAAAAAATAATTATCGTTTTAAAAATATTATTCCTTTTACGTTTTTTCTTTATCGTTTTCTATTATTAATACCTTATCGTTAAATTATAAAACATTTCTTTTTAATTATATTTTAATTTATTTATTCTATTATTATTTATTACGAAAGTTACGGAAGTTTTTGCGATTTTTGTCGCGATTTCCGTTGTAATTATCGAAACGATTAAAGTTTCCGCGATTTTTATCGCAATAATTTCTATTAAAATTTCTATCACAATAATATCCGTAATAACCGCTATTAAAATTACCGTTACGATTATTATAATCGTTATTATAATTATTTTCGTAATTATTATAATCGTTATTTATTAATATAAAATTTTCGCGTTAATATTATTTATTAAAATAAGTTATTTTTTTAAATAAAATTTAATTTATTTTATTAATATTATATAAGATTTTTAATATAAATAACGTTAATTTTTACGGGATTAACGATAAAATTAAAAATAATATTAACGTTATAATTAATATTTAACGGTTTATTAATATTTAATTAATTAATTTACGGCGTTATACGTTTTTAACGTATTTTTATAAACCGTTATTTTTTCTTTTAAATAATTTAGTTAGTTTTTTAAACGTAAAAAAAAAATGTTATTCGATCGTATTATTAATTATCGTAAAAGAAAATATATTAAATTATATATTTCCGATATTTATTATATTATCGTATCTTTTCTTATTATTTTATATAATTTAATCGTTTATTTTATTTATATTTGAATTATTTCGATTTAAATACGTTTCGAACCAAATATTAAGCTTAAATCTTTAAAGGTTTTTAATATTTTCGCTATTAATATTTTAAATCGTTTAATTATTACCTTTAAAATAATATTTAAATTATCGTTAAAATAATATTATATATTCGGAAATAATTTAAATCTTTATTAACCTTATATCGTTTCTTATAATAATTATAAGAAATCTTTTTATATAATTTCTTTACGAAAGATATTAAACGAATATTTATTTATATTATTTATAAAAAAAAATAGGTTTCGTTAATATATATTTTACCTAATTTATACGAAATTATTTTCGTTATAAATTATATTCGCTTTTAAATTTATATAATTAACTTAAGTAAACTTTTATTTTTAAGTTATCGATTAATTTTATTACGATTTTTATTAGGTTTAAAAAGTTAATAAAATATTATTTAATAAGTTATATAATAATTTAATATTTAATAAACTTTTTTATAAATTTATAACGAATAAATTTCTATTATTCCCGTTATTATTATTAGTATTATTAGTATTATTATCGTTAATATTATCGTTACTTTTATTATTTCCGTTTATTATTTATATATTTTTATTTTAACCGAAATATAAAATTTAAGAAACGGTTTAATTCGATATTTCGGCGTTAATTTAGTTAAATCCGTCGATTTAAATAGAGATAATTTAATTAGATATAAATAATAAGAAAAACTTTTCTTTTAATAAAAAAAACTTTTCTTTTTTTTATATAAGAAAAAATTCTAAAGGATTTTAAATAAACCGTTTTAATTAAAAAGGTTACGGTTAATTAATTTATAAACTTTAATTTTTTTTAAGGAATATTTTTCCGAATAAAAATTATTTATTTTATATAAGAAAAATTTATAAATTTAATACGTTTTAAAGAAAATATAAGTTTAAAATAATTAAATATTTAATTAATAAGGAAATATCTAATTATAAAATTATAAATTAAGAAAGTTCTTTCTTTTTTAATACGTTAAATATTTTCGGTTATAAAATATTAAATAATAATTACTTTATTCGAAATAATAATATTTATTAAGATTTTTATAACGTTTATTAAAATTTTATAAATCGATAATTTAACGAAAAATAAATTAAAATAAATTAAGTAAAAATATTAAAAACTAATTAAACGATATATTTAAAAAAGATATAACTGATTTTTTATAACTTTTTATTTTTTTCGTTACTTTCTATTAGATTTTTTCGATCGTTTCTTATTACGTTTTAATTTATAAAAACTTATTTATATAAGTTAAAGATTTCTTTAAACGGGAAATAAAACTATATTTATTTATTTTTTATTCGATAAAATATAATTTAAGGTTTTCGTTATTTATTCGAATAAACGATCGAATAAACGGTTTATTTAAATTAGGTTATAATTAAGTAATTAAAATAAGGTAAACGGTAACGAATTATTTAATTAAAGTTCGAATTTCGTTTTTTACTTTAATTTACGTTATATATTTATTTTTCGGATTTTCTAAAAATCGCACGATAAAATTACAAAGTTTTATTTATATATTATCGAATTAAAATATAAGGAAAAAAAAGAATAAAATAGATTAAATAAATAAATAATCGGATATAAATACGAATATAAATGTTAAATAAATTTAACGATTTTAATTAATTATTAGTTATTAGTTCGAATAAATTTCGAAAAATCTTAATCGATCGGATAAAAAAAGGTGCTATTATAAATGATATATAATATAACGTATTATTTTAATATAATATAATATAATATAATATTTAATTAATTAAATATTATATAAAAGTTTATTTTTTATAAATATCTATAAAATAACGAAAAAAACTATATATTAAAACTAAAAGGTTATAAATTATAATTTTCCTTAATTATAAGTTATTTTTATTATATTATTTACATTTTTAATATATTTAAAAATAAAATAACATATTTTAAAGTAAACTTTTTAATTATTATATTAAGTAATAAACCTTTTAACTTTTATATCGTTAAAAAAAGGCTCGTATTTATCGGAAATAAAATTATAAAATATCTGGGTAATTATTTTAAAGAAATAAATTATCGAATTAATCGTATTTTATAATAACGTAGTTATTTCTATTAAATCGATCGGTAAAATAAAAGTTATAAATTACTTATAAAATAAAATAAACTTAACTTAATTATATCTTAAAAACTAATTTATAATAAATAATATTTAATATATAATAAACTTTATAAAAAACTTTTTATAACTTTTAAATAAGAAAATATCGCGAATTATTTTCTTATTAAGTTTTATATAAGAATTAATTAATTAAAAATTCCCGTTTTTCTTTTTAATAATAAATTAAATATTACGATAAAAGTTATAATTCTTTTAAATGATATTATTTTTAAGCGGTTTTTAAGAATTTTAAGAATTTTCTTTTTAAAACGGAAATCGAAATATTTTTAGTTTATTATATTAAATATAAGATTATTTTAATTATATAGTTAGAAATTATACCTTTTTTAATTTAGTTAATTTTGTTAAAATCTTATATTAAAGTTATTTCGCGTTTATAAAAAACTTCGATTAGGATATTTTATTTAATATCGGTTAGTTTTAAAATTTATAATTTCTTTTTAATCGTTTTTAGCCGGTTTAATTTAAACCAAATCCCGTGTGGTTTTTTTACGAATTAAAGGTAAATATTCTAATAAAAGCTTTTTATTAACGAAAATAAAAGGTTTTTTTATTATTTTTTTATTATATATAATACCTTATCTTTTTAACTTATCGATTTTAAGGGTATAAATCCGTTTATAAAAATATTATTAATTAGCTAAACTTTTAAAGTTTTAGGTTTATATATAATATTAACGAAAATCGAATTTAATTTAATTTACGTTCGATAATGTTTTTAATTAGTTTTTTTCTTTATTTTTCGGAAAGATTCTTAAATTATAACTTTTATAATATTTAGGAACTTTTTATTTATTAATATATATATTATCGATTTATTTTTTTCTAATTTATATTTTATAAAATCTTCGAAATTATTTATTTTATTTTTAAAAGGTAACTTTTAGGAATTAAATAAATCCATTTTATTAATTAATATTAGAAACATTTCCAGGTTTATTTTATAATTAATCCTAGGTTCGAACTCGATTTTATTATTAATTACTTTTTTAATAAAAAGCTTTTTATAATTATTAACGTAACCTTTAATATCGATAATTAATAGTTTTTTTAAA
>MU399665.1:0-11894 GCA_022578875.1 Hypoxylon crocopeplum | reverse complement strand
CGGTGCTGACGCCCTACCTTTCGGCGGACCGCGGTAGTCGAAGCTTTAGGAACTTCCCGCAATTTGATAGTGTCATAGCCTTTTTTTTCAGTACGATAAATAAAGCTTAACGTTAAAATTAATAAAAAAACGATTTTATTTATAAAATAAATTCGGAACTTTTACGAAGTTTTTATAATATAAATATTTATTAAAATAGAAATTAATCGATTCGTATTTATATATAATCGGTTTTTTCGTTTCGAAAAAAACGTAGCTAATTTTTCTTATAATTAATTAATATCGTTAATAATATTATAAAAACCATAAGATCTTTTATTATTTTAAAATATATAGTTCTAATATAAATTACTTAATTATAATATTAATTAATAATCGATTCGATAAGTTAGTTATAAATTAATATAATTCTTATAAAAAAGAAAAGAAAACTTAAAATAATAATATCGTAAAATACTTAAATATATCGATATTATTATAACGTATTTAACTATTTTAAATAAAAAGAAATAAAATTATTTAAATATTATTATACCTTATAATAAAAAAATCAAAGAAATCTTATATTATTTTAAGATTTTATCCCGAAATATATAAATTAAAAAAGGAACTTTATAAAACGCTTTTATTATTTCGAATATATTAAATAAAATCGCGTTTATTACCTACGAAAAATATTAATAATTATATTAAATTTATTATTCGAAACATTATAATATATATTAATAATAACGATAAAATTTATAAAAAACTTAATTTATTTTTTATTTCTTATTATTACTTTATTATAATAGCTTTAATTTATTAGTAAAGCTTTAATTACGATTTAGGTTCGAACTTTTGGAAAGTTCGAAACCTTTTTTTCGAAAAACCTATTATACCTTTTTCCTTTTTAATTTTAAATTTTTTATCCTTATACGATCTATTTTAACTTACTTTCGAATTTTTAAATAATTCGAACTAATTTTATAATAGCTTTCTTACTATTTTTAATACGTTATATTTACCTTAATTACTTAAGTAAAAACTATAATCGGTTATATATAAAACGACCTTTCGATTAAATTAAAATTAATACGTATATAATCGAAAACCTCAATATATATAAATGTAAAAAAAAATACGATAACTAGTTATAAAAAAGTTTATAAAACGATTTTTATAATTAAACGATTAAATATTTCGTTTTAACGAATTAAAACTTTCGAAAAATACTTTATAAGCATTTATATTATTACGATATATATATTAAAAAATATAAAATAAATATAAAATATCTAATAAAAATCTTTAATATCGATTAATAATTACGGTTTTTATCCGATATAATTAAAATTAAAGTTATAAAGTTATTAGATACGTTTATTTCTAATAATAACTTTACGCTTAAATAATTATTATTTCGGAAAATCGCAGAAATTATAAAAGTTAATAAAATTATAAAATTTCCTTAAAAGATTAAAAAACCCTTTTTCCGACCGATTAAGAAACCTTATCGTTAGAAATTTAGGAAGATCGTAAAAATCTAAGGAAATTAATGTGATTATAAAATCTTTCGTCGAATACGAAATTTCCTTACCGAAAACTTAGGAATAAAAAGATTAAAGGACTTTTTTAACGAACGATTACGAAACTTTCCTAACGGATAATTACGAAACTTTCTTTTCTTTTTTCGATCGATCGCGAAACTCTTTTACCGAAAATTTAAAAATAAAAGGATAAGAAAAATTTGCTAGTAAAATACTATAATATTTAAAATATTATAATATTATAATATTAAAAAAGATTATTACGAATAAATTAATTATAAAAAAAATAACGTTACATAAAAGAAATAAATAATAAATATATATATTATAAAAAATATTAACGAATTAATTATAATCTTTAATCGTAATTTATTTTTACGTATAATTTATACGTATAATTTATACGTATAAAATTCGTACGTAAAAAAAGGTTTATTAATATCGAAATAAAAATTAACCGATTTATATTTATATTATAATAAGATTTAATTATCGGATTATTATCTCCGAAATTACGTGATATTTTATAATTAGATTTTATCCTTTCGTATTTTTAAACTTATAAAACTTAGACTTTTCTTTTAATAATTACGTATTTTATTAAATTATATTCTTTTAAATATAATTTCGAATTTATCGATTATTATAAATCTTAGTTTTTTTCTTTATATCGGTATATCTTAAGGTAATTATAATTGCGTTATAATTATATCGAAATTATTAATATTAAAATATCGCTTTAATATAATTAGCGATTATTACGAGATTCGAATCCGTAACTTTAATCTTAGGAAAATCGTATTATTTTAATTATTATTAAACGAAAATAAAGTAACGTAAAAACATTTTATTTTCTATTAAACGTAGGAGTTTTTCTTATTTTAAAAAAACGATATAAGTTAAAAGTTTCTATTTATCCGAAAATGCCAATATTATTTTATAACTTTTAAAACCTTAATAAAACCTTCGTTAAAATCGTTATTTCGTATTAATTATCGCTTCGTTTATTAAGCAAATTATTAAATTAATAGTGCAATATAATTAATATTACGAAATAATAATAACTTATTAAAACCTTATAAATTAGAAAAATACTTAGTAATTAACGATATAAACCAATTATTAAAAATATTAAAGTTTTAAAGATCTTTTAACTTTAAAAAATTAAAAACATTAAAACTAAGAATTTAGAACCTAGTTACTTAAAATCGAAAACCAATTATATTATAAGTTAATTTTTTCTATACGAAATAGTTTAATCGATAAACTTTTATATAAAAAAAGGAAATCTTTTCTTAATATTTTAGCGGAGTTTATTTTAATAGTTTAGTTTATAAGTATCGCGATAAAATTCCTATTCGAAATAACGATCGATAATTTTTAAAAAGCGAAATTCCTTACGAATATTAAGATTATTATTTTAATCGAAACCTTAAGGAATAAAAAGGTTTTATTTCTTAAAACTCGTATAATTTTAAGGAAAAAACGCTTTCGAAAAAAACCGATTTTTATGAAAAGAATTATCTTAAAAGTTATCTTTATATTTTCTTAAGAAAAATTTTTATTAAAAAATCTATTATTACGATTAATTTATTATTTTTTATTATTATTTTCTTTGGTTATAACTAAAAAAGAATCTTTAAGCTTTTTTACCAACGTTATTTAAGTAAATCTTAAATTAGTTTATTTTTTGTAAAATAACGAAATTAATTAAAGGTTTTTTAATTAATATTAAATACTTAGTAAAAGTGTTAATAACGTCGAAATAAGTCGAGATTTATTATTTTTAAATATTATTTCTTTCGTAATATTTTAAAATATTTAACTTTTAACGATAATAATATTTATTTTAAACGTTACTATTTTTATTAACAAAAACTTTAGTTTATCGATTAATATGGTTATTAGTAATTTAAATATTATAAAAGTTATAAAACTTTATCCGAATATAATAAGCTTATTTTATATAATCGTAATGGATTTTTAACTTTATAAAAGTTTATTTTTTAACGGAATTTACGTTTTTTAATAAGTAATTAACCTTAATTATTATTTCGCTAAATACGGCTTTTTTAATAAAACGAAATTTATTTTAACCTTCGATTATATAAAGGGGTTAAGAACGAAGAAACGAATTAAAGCTATATTTTCCGGTTATAATACGTAAAAAACGGTTATAAAAAAGCTTAAATTTTCTTTAAAGGTTTAAGATCTTAAATAACGCTAAATTATCTAAGATTAAATCGATATATTAAAAAAAAGATTAAAAAACGTTATTATTTCCAAGTTAATTAATAACTTTCTTTTTAATTATAAAGTAATCGTATTTAAGGTTAAGGTTAAAAGCGAATTATTCGAAAGATTATTCCATTTTAAAACGATTTAGAAACTTTTATTTCTTAAAGTTAGGTTTTAGTTAGTTAGTCTTTTTTAATAAAACCTCGAACGAATTAAAAGCATTGTTACTTTTGGAATTCAAAGAATAATTAAATCGTTAGGTCGATTTTTACGTATAAATATACGATATAAATAAAATTAAAATTAAAGTTAATCGATCGAAATATTATCTTAAAGATAACGACTTTAATATTAGTAACAATAACGACGTTATCGCCGAATAAGAAACTTAAATAACTAAAGTTAAAATCGAAACTTCCGTTAAATCGATCTTAAAAAAGATTATTGTTTTGTTCGTAATAATAAATAAAATAAACGATTTTATCGAATAAATTAAAAACTTACGAATTTAAAATATAAATTTCATTAAAGATATTATTAGTTTAAAAGGCAATAAATTTAGGTTTTATAACTTTTATAAGAATTAAATATTATATTAAATAGAAACTATAACGTTAATTAATGTAATTAATGTTATAAAATCTTAGTTTATAAATTTAAAGATTAAATAATTTTAATTCGCATTTAATTACGTAACGTTCGATTATTAAATAAAACCTAATAATGGACTTTTAATAATCCGATTAAAATTCGGTTTCTTAAAATGTTATTAATATAATATTAATATTTATTTCGTAAGGAATTATAACTTCTTTAATATATTAAACGATAATAAGATTATATATTATAACTTAATAATAAAGAAATATAAGCTCGGTAAAATTAAAGTAAATAATAATTTTGTTTATATATCGATCGAAAGAAAACTAATTATAGATATTCGTATAGAAAGTTTACTAATAAAAAAGAATATTTTATATTATATCGAATAAAAAAGATTAAAAAGTAAAAACGTTACTTTCGATATATAATATTATAAGGTTTAGATCGAGAAATAAAACGGTTATTTTATAAAAAAATCGGAAATAAATCTGAAAAATCCTTATTAAAATAAAGAAATCCAATTATAAGCGGGTAATATATAAGTAAATATCGCGATAATTTTAAATAACGATTTTAATTTCGATAATTCCGAAATATTTAACTATTATTATTCGAAAACGATCGATAAAAACTCCGAATTTATTAAGATAAATATTATTCTAATAAATATAGTTAAACTTAGTTAGATTATAAGTATTAAGAAAAAAATAAGTTTATACGAAAACCTCGTTAATACGAATACGAAAAACCGGGTTTACGACGTTAAAAAAATTCCACGCGATTTCGCAACTTTCTAAAATAATAATCGAAACTAAAATGGTTAAAATATTTATACGTAAATTATAAGATTTTCTAACTCGAAACTAAAGGCATTTTAACGTAATAAAAAGTTATTTATTACTTAGAAAAAAATAACTTAATATATACCCGGTTTTATTAGTTTATTAAAAGAAACGATAAATAATTTAAATACGAATTTAGCTTTTATGCGAGTCGTTAAATTCACTTTAAAAAAATACGAAAAGGATTTTATAAATATTTAGAATAAGGAATCGAGTAATAAAATTAGGCGTTTTAATATTATAACTAATTTAATCGATGAAATTATTAGGTAAATAACTTTTACGAACGCCGAAATTTACTATATATTTGAAAGTTAATTTTATAATAAATTATATACTTAAATTTAAGTTTTGTTTCGATTATTCGTTAAAATAAAATCTTACGAAAATAAAGATAAAATTAATACGATAATTAATATTAGAACGTAATTTAACTTTATCGCAAAATTTTACGTTAAGAAATTTAAAATCCCTATGTTTAAAACTACGTTTATATAGTTTAGATTTAGTATATTTATATTAATTATAATTATAAAATTTATCGAAAAACTAATTTAAATTAACGATTAAAGTTTCTTATGTTTTATTTACGTCGTTAAAGATAATAGAACGTTTCCGAAACTTTTATTAGGTTTAAATTTTATCATTTTTAGCCGGATATCTTTTTATTACGAAAAATCGCAAATAATAAAAAATATAATTTTCGGCGAAACCTTAATAAAAGTTCCTTAACGTTCGATCGGTTAAATAAACGCTAAATAAACGAATTAACTTTATTAGAACTTATTTAAAAAAACTATTAACTATCGATATTAAAGGTTACGTTAGTAATTATAAAAGGCTTTTTATTAAAAAAGTAACTAATAATAAAATCGAATTTAAACTCGGGATTAATTATAAAATAAACCTGGAAATGTTTTTAATATCGATTAATAAAATGGATTTATTTGATTTTTAAAGGTTACCTTTTAAAAGTAAAGTAAACGATTTCGAGGATTTTATAAAATACGAATTAAAAAAAGATAAATCGATAATATATACATTAATAAACGAAAAGTTCTTAAATGTTATAAAAGTTATAATTTAAGAGTTTTTCCGAAAAGTAAAAAAAGAAATTAACCGGAAATGTCGTTAAACATAAGTTAAATCGAATTCGATTTCTATTAATATTATATATAAACTTAAAACCTTAAAAATCTAACTAATTAATAATGTTTTTATAAATAGATTTATACCTTTAAAACCGATAAGCTAAAAAGATAAAACATTATATATAATAAAAAGATAAGAAAAAAACCTTTTATTTTCGTTAATAAAAGGTTTTTATTAGAATATTTACCTTTAATTCGCGAAAGAATTACGCGAAGTTCGACTTAAATTAAATCGGTTAAAAGCAATTAAAGAAAAATTATAAATTTTAAAATTAACTAATATCAAATAAAATATTCTAATTAAAGTTTTTTATAAACGCGAAATAACCTTAATATAGAATTTTAGCGAAATCGGTTAAGTTAAAGAAAGTATAATTCCTAATTATATAATTAAAATAATTTTATATTTAGTTTAATAAGTTAGGAATATTTCGATCCTCGCTTTTCTTAAAGAAAAAGTTCTTAAAGTTCTTAAAAACCGCTTAAAAAATGGTATTATTTAGGAAAGTTATAGCTTTTATCGCAACGCTTAATTCGTTATTAAAAAAAAAACGGAAACCTTCGATTAATTAATTTTTATACGAAATTTAATAGAAAAACGATCCGCGATACTTTCTTATTTAAAAACTATAAAGAGGTTTTTATGGAATTCGTTATATATTAAATGTTATCTATTATAAATTAGTTTTTAAAATATAATTAAGTTAAGTTTATTTTATTTTATAAATAACTTATAACTTTTATTTTATCGATTAATTTAATAGAAATGATTACGTTATTATAAGATGCGATTAATTCGATAGTTTATTTCTTTAAAATAATTATCCGGGTATTTTATAACTTTATTCCTAATAAATGCGAGCTTTTTTTTAACGACGTAAAAGTTAAAAAGTTTATTATCCGATATAATAATTAAGAGGTTTGTCTTAGAATATATCGTTTTATCTTAGA
Source organism: Hypoxylon crocopeplum (assembly GCA_022578875.1). Taxonomy (NCBI): domain Eukaryota; kingdom Fungi; phylum Ascomycota; class Sordariomycetes; order Xylariales; family Hypoxylaceae; genus Hypoxylon; species Hypoxylon crocopeplum. The sequence goes on along the minus strand of MU399665.1, from coordinate 4,580 downwards.
ATATGTCGTTTTATCTTTGAATATATTAAGAACGTAAACGTCGTTTTATTAAATTTCGAGCTCGTCGAAACTATAATAAATAGAAAAAGTTAGAATTTTACCGTTTAATTACGGAAATTATAAAATACGTTTGCGATATTTATAAAAGGAAACTTACTTTAACTAAAACTTTAAAAATTAAAGAATAAGGGTTTTATAATAATGTTAAAAAGATATAATTTTTTATTAATATTACGATATATTTTAGAATTTAGGTAAAGTTTTATATTTTAATTATTAAGCTTTTAACGATATTATTTAGAAAAAAAGTCCTTTTTAAATGGGGAAAAAACTAGGAACGTATAATATAAACGTTAAAAGATACGTTATACGAAATACCTTACCTTATAAATCTCGATTATATTTATAAGAAATTTATTATTTTATAAACGGATATTTTAAATTAAAAATAAGATTACGTATTAAACTAGTTTAATAATTAAAGTAAATTTCGACTTTTAAGATATAAATTTAACGTATAACGAAAAGTAAAAAAAAGATATAATACCTCGAAATAAAAGGTATTTACTTTCGTTAAATCCTTTTATAAATTGTAAATCTATTTTTATAGAATCTATTTTCTTTTATAAACCGATATAAAAACCTTTATCGTTTAATTAAACGATGGTTTTATTAGTTTACCTAAAGTAAAATTAATTTAATGGATTTCTTATATTAAGTTATTTAATTTCGAAATCGGATATATATAGGATAAATCTAACGTATTAACCGATAACTTTTCTCGTAAAAGAAAAAAACTTTCAAATAAAGAAAACGATTAATAAAAAAGTAATATTAACGAATATATCGATAATTAGATTTATAACGTTAATATTAACTTAATTGTTTTTAACGGAAATAAGGAATTTGTTTTGTTATTATAACCATTAAAAAGATAGAATAATAACTTTTAAGAAATCGCGAAATATTTAAATACTTTAAGATATTTTGTACGTTTAAGAATAAAGAAAACTTTAAAGGATTAATAAACTAGATAAAAATTCTAAAATAAAGCATTTTATTATATAATTTCGGAAGGTATTTTATAACGTCGATTCGAATGACGGTTTTACGAACGATAAGTTATTAATTTTACGATATAAAAAAAAATTATTATTCGAAAGAATTATATTAAATGCGATTATAAAGAACGTAATTCGACGATTTATAAAATAAAGAATTTATATTATTAAAAAAACATAAATGTTAATATAATTAAAGTAATTATTTATTATCCGAATTATTAGAAATTCGATATAATTCGTTTTTATAAATTAGGCTTTTATAATATATCGTAGGGATTTCTTATTACGTAAATTATCGATATATAATATATGCCTTTTAATCGAGGAAAGAAATATATAATAGAAACGAAAAAAAAGTTTAGCGATTAATTAGAAAGTAAAGTATTAAATAAAGTCGATATTACGGCGATTATAAGTTTTTTACGTAAAAAGATAGTTTTTTTATAACATATTCCTTTTAATAAAATATAACGATAATCTAAAATTTAGAAATAACTTTAATATAGTTATTATAATATTAAGTATAAATAAATAAATAAGATTTATTTATTTCTTATAATTTTAAAGTTAAATAAAGGTCGGTTATAAAAAAATTAAAAAAGGCCTTATATATATCTTAAATAGGAATAATAAAAGTTAAATATTATATATAAACGATATTATATAAGCGGATCGAGTTTTAATTAAACTTAATGGAATATTTCCGTACGAAATTATATATAAAAGAAAGCTTATTTTATCGATCGAAATTTAAATACTTATATAGAAAATGTTAAATTAAGATATAATATAAGATCGCGAAAAATTCCTATTTATACGGTTAAAACTATTTGAAAGAAAAAGGGATAATTTCGAAAGATTAATCGACGTTTTCTTAAAGAAAAAAAAGAAAATAACCGAAAAAAAAGAATAAAAAATATACGAAAAAGATCTAAAACGTAATATTATAAAAAGATAACCTAATACTCTTATTCGATATATTTCGCTATATAAACATTTCTAACAATAATAAATTATGATATAATTAATTCGATCTTTTCTTAATCGATAAAATTTACGAAAAAAGGAAATATAATATTCGTAAATTAAACGAAATAATGTTACGTTTTACGTTCGTAAATAATAAATTAAAACTTTTTATTAAAAACGAAAACGGGTATTAAGAGCTTAACGACCTTTTAAATAACTTTTAAATTATAGGAAAATAAACGAATAATTCGATTAAAATTCGAAACTAAACGTTAATTAAAAAAAAAGCGTATTTAAAGGATTTAACGACTTAAAAAACTAGTAAATCCTTAGTTTCGATAACGATAATAAAGAAAGTATTATTATAAACGAAAAAAATAACTAATCGATTAATACCAAAATAAAACGATAATAAAAAACGAAAAATATTAACGAAATATTAAGCATTTTAATAGAATATAAATTTTGAAAGGCTTTTATTAAAATCTATATCTTCGTTAAAACGAAAGAAAAATATATCATTATATATAAACGAAAATAATTTCGAAAAGTCCTTTTAGAAATAAATTAATTACTTAAGGAAAATATTATTAAATATTTATATAAAAAAGTTATAATTATATTTAATATAGTAATATTAGGCTTTATTTTTACTAAGATAAATACGATTTTTTTAATAAAATACGATATAATTTCTTTATTTTTATTATTTTAGAAAACTTTATTTATTATTATTTTATTCATTTAGTTTATTCTATTCTATTATTTCGTAATTTTTTCAAATCCACGAACCTTATATACGAAATAAAGAAATATTTACTTAGTTAAAAGATTTTATTAATCTTTTTATTTACTTTATAATTTCGATATTTATTTATCGAAATTAAACCGGGAAATTCTTAATAATAAGATCTTTAATAATAAACGAAACCTTATATTTTTAAACCTTAAAATAATTAAATCTAATATTTCGAAACTTATAATTTTAAGTATTTATCGAAAAAATATATATTTTATAAGAATTATTTAATAATAATAAGATTAATTTATAACTAAAAAAAAGCTATATTTTAACGTATTAATCGGAATTAAAAATATTTATATAATAAATATAATAATAATAAAAGACTTTATTCGAAAAGTTATATATTTAAATAAAAAGATTAAAAACCCGGCGTTTATTAATAACGAGTTAAGTGAAATATTAATTTAAAAGTTTACCTTATTTAATTTTAACGAAAAAAGGTTCTTTCCGAGTTTTAATCATTCGATTAATAAACGGAAAATAATTCTTAAATATCCTAATAACCCGCTAAAATCCCGTATCTTTCATTTTCTATAAAACGTATTAACTAATAACAATATTACTTAAAACGTAAATGTTTATATAACGAATTATTTAATGGTATTTTAATTAATAAAAGAACCTTAAGATTAGGTGCTTTTATATTAACTTATATATATTAATCGATAATACGAACTTTTAGATTAATTTTTAGATTTTCCGATTAAAATATAATTAGATCGCTTTTTATAAATCGAAATAATAGTTTAATTAAAGGTTTACTTAAGTTTACGTACGGAAAAAATAAACTATAAGTACCTTATATTTTAATAAAACTAAATCTTAAATATACCTTACTTTTAAAAACGAATAATAACGAAAAAAAAAGAAATATAACTATAAAATCTGGCTTAATACTTAGAAAAGTTCGATTAAAAATAGTTATATACGTATTTACGTATAACTTTTTAAACGAAAGAAAAAGTTACGATAATTATATTATACGTTAAAAAAATTAAACCTAATAATTATTTTTTAATTTTAATTTATTAATATGTTTATAAAGCTTAATTTCGGATTTAATTTTAATCGATAATTAATAAATATATATTATATTTCGAAAAAATTAATTACCTTTAATTAGAAATTCGGAATTTCGAGAATTTTTAAGGAAAAAATAATTTGTATATTTTTAAAATATATATGAACGTTTTAATTAAGCTTTATAATTAACGTTTTTAATTTTAATATTTTTAAAGAATTTTTATTTCCTAAATAATTTTAGAAAAAAAAAAGATTAAAAATTCGATAATATTAATAAAAGAAATATTTCGTAAAAATTATATAACCTTTTTTTAATATATAAACTAAGGAATATAGGTTTTTATCTTGGATTTTTTAGAATTTTTAATTTGTTCTTACGCGAAAAATCGGTTATAATTAATAGAATTTAAAAAAGTTTAGTTTTTTTTAAATAAAGTTAAAGATTTTAAAAAGGTTAAAAAGTTTAAAAAAAAAAGAATTATAAACGTAATTATTATAAACTTTTTAAACCTTTTATTAACTTTAAATAAATAAGATTTTATTAATTATATATAATTTCGAATATTATATTATAATATATTACCTAAAGTTATATATATATAAAAAAGATTTTAATTAATCTTATTTTAACCGATTAATAAAGCTTTTTATCCTTTTTAAACTTTTTTTAAAAATCTATTCCTTAGGTATATTTTAAACTTTACAATTATTTAATCATA
>MU399664.1:0-12286 GCA_022578875.1 Hypoxylon crocopeplum | reverse complement strand
GTTTTATTATATTTATTTATTAAATATATATAGTTTATTAAGGTTTCGTATAATTTCTTTTTATTTATATATTATTTATAAATATTTATATAATATGTTTTTTTAACGTTTATTTTTTAGGAATTAAACTTAAAATAGTTATTATTTTTTTTATAAGTTAATAATTATTTATTATAACGTAAATCATTAATTTATTTTTAGAAAAAAAATCTTTATTATATTTATAACATTTTATTTTAAATTCTTTAATTTCGATATTAATGAAATTAATAATATACGTAAAATTATTATTATTATTTATTTTATTTTTTACGTTATAATTATTATTTTTATTATTTAAAATATTGTTAGATTTAAGGGTTAATTAAATTAGGTTTGAATTTTCTAATTAAGAAGCGTATAATTTTTATATTATTATTATATGTAAAATCCTAATTTATAAACTTATTTAATAAAGGTTTATTTATTTCTAATTATCGGTTAATCCTCGGATTTAATATATCTTTTTAGGTTTATAATTATTCGTATTAAAAGCTTAAATTTAAATATTATTAATATAAAACTAAGGTATTTATGTTTAATATATTTTTTCGAGCTTTAATTAGGTTTTTTTGGTTTTTTTCTTTCCTAATTAAGTGTTAAATATTTATAATATCTAGTTAATTTAATAGGTTTAGCTATTTTTAAACTAATAATATTTTAATTAATCCGTTTACTTTTATTTTTATTAATAACGTATATTTAATTATAATTAAGTTATTTTCGATTTTTTAACGGAATTAATGGTTATAAATATTTATATACCTTAATTTAATCTTAAGTTAAATAATTTTTATAATTACTAGCTTAATAGTTTATATATTATTATATTTTACTTTAATTTTTTTATAATTAAGCTTAATTCCTAGTTTTTTAATTATTCGTTTAATATATATTGTTTCTTTTATAACTTATATTAATATTAGTAATTTAACTTTTATAATAAACGTAATAATGGTATTTTACTTATTTACTTTTTAACTAATTAATTTATCGAATAGAATTATAATATAAACTTATAAACTTTTGTAATTTATTATATTATCGGTAAAAAAGGTATCGCTAATTATTATTAGATCGTTTTTATTTCTTATTTATAAAGTATATTATTTTATTTTATATAGATATTATATAATTTGGTTTGTTATTTTTTAATGGATATCGTTTAAATTCGTAAAAAATCGAACTAGTTACGAAGTTACGAACGATATATCGGATTTAGTAAATATAACCGCGAATAATATCAAGCCGATTTTACGTTAATATTAATAAATTTCTTATTTTATAACGTGGTTCTTTCGTAGAAATAGTTTTTATAAAGTTATAAATATATGTAATAATTTATTAAATAAAGTAATTAATTTAATTATTTTCTTAATATATAAGGTTTAAAATAACTAAATCCTTTTTTAAGATTAGTTATAAATGATTTTAGTTTTTAGGAACCATTAGATTTTATTTCCTTTAATTATTTAATATTTTTTCTTTAATTACGAAATTATTTTAGTTATTATTGTTTTATTATTTTTTCGATACGTTATAATTATATTATTTATATAAAAGAATACTAATATTCCTTTTTTGGTATAATAATATAACTTATATGATATATTTTTAAAGCTTAATTTTAATAGAATTTTTAAGAATTTTCTTTATTAAAATAGTGGCGAGATTTTTAACTTATAAAAGGCTTTATATAGTTATAATATTATACCTTTTTTCCGGTATTTTAATAATATATATATAAAGATTTTATCTATTATAACGACATATACGAAAGCATTTATTATATCGTATTATATTATTTCGAAATTAAAGTAAATAATTATTATTAATAATATTTTAAATGATTTATTAATAAGAATAACGGTATATATTTTATTTAATTATAACTTTTTTTATTGGTTTTTTCGTATAATAAATTTAGCTTTATATTTTAAAAAATATCTATATTTATTAAATTTATAGATATATATTTATATATAATTTAAAATTTAATATCTTTTTATAATTAGGTTTATTTTTTTAATTTTCGATTAAGATTTTATTTAAGTATAGTTTTTAAGGTGATTTTTCTTTGTTTATTTAAAAAGATATTTTATTAAATGGTTTATAAGTTTTTTACGTTGGCGAGGCGCTTTTTCGATGAATTTCCGATATAGTTTTTATCTTTTTCGTAATGTTTTTTCCACGTTAATTCGGTTTAGGATCTTTGGTTTTACTTTTTATATAAAGGAAACTTTAGAACTTATTAGGAATATAACTTTCTATAGTTTGAATTTATGAAATTTTAGGTTTTAGAATAAATTTAATACGAGGTTTATATTTTTATTTTAGATTATATAATATAATAAAATAAATAGCGAATTTAGTAATGGTATAAATAATAGTTTAAATTTAACCGTAATATATAAATGTTTTATTTCGATATTAACGTTTAGTTTTTTTTTATTTATTACGTTTATTATTCCTAAAATAAATGATATATTATTAATTTCTTTTATTTTTTTTAGATTCTTTATTTAGGATATAATTTTCGGAATTTAGTAAGATATATTTTTTAATTAAAGCTATTATTTCTTTTATATTAATAATCTTTAAGTTATTTCGGAAAGTATTTAAGTTTTTATTAAATATTTTATTTTTATTAAAAATAATATTTTTTATATTAATTACCTTATTTAAATAAAGTATTTATATACGATATATATTTAAAGATCGATAACCGATTAAATATTCGATTTAGGTTTTTAAATTTAATTTATTTAATTTATTTAAACGGAACTTTCGATCTTTTATTATAATATATGCCTTATATTTATACGTTCGTAAATGCGTTTAGTTTAATCTTTTATTTCTTAATATAAGAAATCTTTATTTCCGTTCGATTATTTTAAAAAATATATCGAATAGAATTTTTTAGCTATTCTTAGTTTTTAATATGCGATTATATAAATAAATAATAACCTTAAATATCTTTAGTTATAAATGTATTAATAATTTTGTTTTAATTCGTATCGCACGCGTTTTTATTTTTATTATACCTTTTAAACGTTTGGTTTCGTTATTTTAAACTTATATATTTAATGTTAAAAGTTTAACTTTAATTTCGCGTATTTCTAGGTTTTTTCCGATAATTAATTTGTTAATGGTTATTTTATTATCGGTTTTTATTACTTTTATAATAATTTCGTATTAACGTTTTAACTATTTTAAATAATTATTTATTATATTAAAAACTATCTTTATTTTACGATTTTTAAATGTATAATTTTAGGTTGTTTTTAATATTCGATATATAAAAATAAAATGCGAGTTTTTTCCGGTAAATACTTTTTTATAATTATAGAAATTAAAGGTAATTTATTCCTTTAATACCTAATAATTTAGTTTAGGAATATATCGAATTTATTGCTTTATTTAGATATATTATAAGCTTTACATTCGATTTTTATTAGTTCTCGAATAATTATCTTTTAAAATAAGTTTATAAGGTATTTTAAAACCTAAAATCCTAGGTATTTTAATTTATAATATTATATTTAGGTATTTTTAATTAAGGAAATTTATTTAGTTTATATGTTATATTTATACTTTTTTATAACGATATTAAATACATTTTGTTTTCTTATATATTAGCTCGATAAATTATTACGTATTACTTATATATATTTTTAATTTTACTTATAAAAGTATTATTTTTTTTTCGTATATAAGTTAAATTTATTTTATTATTTTATTAAAACTTTTTACGTTTTAATTTTTATAATAAAACTAAAGTAATTAATAATAAAAAATAATAAGTTATATTTAGTAACGATATTAACGTATTTCCGATTAATATATTTATTATTTTATATATTTAAATTAATAAAGTTTAGTTTCTTAACTAAAAATAATTATTAAATAATATTCGTTTCTAATTAATTAAGCGATATATTTAATTTATTATAATAATGGTTAATTTATTATTTAAAATAATTAGATAAACTAAAAGGTATTTATTTATTATTAAAGTAAAAAATATAACTAGCATTTTTCTTATAAGTTAATTATATAATCATTTTTATAAATTTTTAGATTTTTTTTTAAATTAAGGAATCTTAAATTTTAACTTATTTTTTTTGAATAATTATATTTATATTTAAAACTTCGAGTTTTCCAAAGTTTTTTTAATTTTAAAAATCAATTAATCTTTTAATTCGAAACTATTATATATTTTCTTTAAAAAAACGTAATAATATTTCGTAAGTTAATAACGTTAATTATATATCGGATAATTATTAATTAACGCGATATTTTAACCTTTTTTTCGTGATTTTCTTTTATTTACGTTCTTATTTTTCGGTTAATTAAGAAAAAGATCGGTCGACTTTTTTTTATTAAGGCTTTTTTTATTATAAATAAGTTTAAAAACTTCCTTAAATACCTTTTTTATTTTATATATTATTTTAATTATATAATTACGAAAGTTATTTACGAGGTTTTTATATTATAAAATATTATCGATAAATTATAATTCTTTAGTTATTTTATAAATAATAATTTAACTTTTATAAAATTCTTTTATTATATCTAAAAAATCCTTTATTTATAAACTTAAATATTATATTTCGAATATTTTATAAAGTTTAACCCTAAATATAGTTATTTCCTAAGTTTATAATTATTAACTTACATTTTTAAAATTCTTAAAAGATATTATTACTTTTTTATATTTTTTTCTAATATTATTTCTTTTATTTAATTTGGTTTTATTATATCGAACGTTTAGTTTTTAATATTATTCCTATATTGGTTTTTTAATAATATAATATATAATCTTATAATGGTTTATTATAATTCGATATATATAATTATTAAATTCTTTTATCGTTATAATTTATTTCGTATATAACTTTTCGCGTTAATCGTAATAACTTATATTTATTTCGTAATTAACTTTTTTTATTTTTCGTTAAATTTAAAATAAGCTAATTTCTATTTCCTTTTTTAATTTAAAGTAAGTTTAGTTTTTTTAATTTTATTATAATAGATTTTATAAATTCGTTCGATTTTATAAAAGCGGTAATAATATTGGCTTTTTTATTATATTTTTTTAAAATTATATCGGGAAACTTTAATTCTTTAAATAATGGAATTTTATCGATTAAATAATTAAAAAACCTTAATAATTCGGTTTTTAATTTAAGTTCGTTTTCTTAATTATACCAATCTTTTAAATTAATTAAAGTTTTAGAAAAATTACTTTTTCCGTTATTTAATTACGTAAATATTTTAAATAAATAATTCTAATATTTCTTTTATATATAAATAACGCTAAAAAAACGGCGATAAGATTTTTAATTATTAGATTTAAAAGTTAATTAAATTAAGTTTAAATTTTTTAATTAAAAAACGTATAATTTTTCTATTATTATTATATATAAAATCCTAATTTATAAGCTTATTTACTAAAAGTTTATTTATTTTTAATTATCGGTTAATTTTCGGATTTAACAAATATATTCAAATAAAAAATAATTATCGTTTTAAAAATATTATTTTTTTTATATTTTTTTTATCGTTTTTTATTATTAATACCTCGTTATTAAATTATAAAACATTTCTTTTTGGTTTTATTTTAATTTATTTATTCCATTATCGTTTATTACGAAAGTTATAAAAATTTCCGCGATTTTCGCCGCGATTATCGAAACGATTAAAGTTTCCGCGATTTTCGTCGCAATAACTTTTATTAAAATTTCCGTTACGATAATATCCGTAATAATCGCTATTAAAATTATCGCCGCGATTATTATAACCGTTATAATAGCCGTTATTATAGTTATTTTCGCGATTATTATAATCGTTATTTATTAATACGAAATTTCCGCGTTAATATTATTTATTAAAATAAATTACCTTTTTAATTAAAGCTTAATTTATTTTATTAATATTATATAAAACTTTTAATATAAATAATATTAATTTTTACGAAATTAACGATAAAATTTAAAATAATATTAACGTTATAATTAATATTTAATAATTTATTAATATTTAATTAATTAATAACATTAAATAAATTAATTAGTTTATAACGTTATATATTTTTAATATATCTTTATAAATTATTATTTTTTTTTCTAAATAATTTAATTAATTTTCTAAACGTAAAAAAAGAATATTATCCGATTATATTATTAATTATTATAAAAAAAGGTATATTAAATTATATATTTCCGACATTTATTATATCGTTATATTTTTTTTTATTACTTTATATAATTTAATCGTTTATTTTGTTTATATTTAAATTATTTTAACCTAAATATATTCCGGGTTAAATATTAAGTTTAAATCTTTAAAAGCTTTTAATATTTTTATTATTAATATTTTAAATCGTTTAATTATTACTTTTAAAATAACATTTAAATTACCGTTAAAATAACGTTATATATTCGGAAATAATTTAAACTTTTATTAGTTTTATATAGTTTTTTATAATAATTATAAGAAGTTTTTTTATATAATTTCCTTATAAAAAATATTAAATAAATTTTCGTTTATATTATTTATAAAAAGGTATACGTTTCGTTAATATATATTTTATTTAATTTATATAAAGTTATTTTCGTTATAAATTATATTCGTTTTTAGATTTATATAATCGATTTAAATAAGTTTCTATTTTCGAATTATCGATTAATTTTATTATAACTTTTATTAAACTTAAAAAACTAATAAAACATTATTTAATAAATTACGTAATAATTTAATATTTAATAAACTTTCTTATAAATTTACGATAAACGGGTTTTTATTATTACCGTTATAATTATTAACATTATTACCGTTATTATCGTTAATATTATCGTTATTAATATTGCTAATATTATTGTTATTTTTATTATTTCCGTTTATTATTTATATACTTTTATTTTAACTAAAATATAAGATTTAAAAAGCGATTTAATTCGATATTTCGGCGTTAATTTAAGTAAATCCGTCGATTTAAATAAATATAATTTAAATAAATACGGTTTAAATAAATATAATTTAATTAAATACGGTTTAATTAAATAATAAAAAAGATTTTTTTTTAATAAGAAAGATTCTTTTTTTTCTTATATAAGAAAAAATTCTAAAAGATTTTAAATAAATTATTTTAATTAAAAAAGTTACGATTAATTAATTTATAAATTTTAACTTTTTCTAAGGAATATTTTTTTAAATAAAGGTTATTTATTTTATATAAAGAGAATTTATAAACTTAATACGTTTTAAAGAAAATATAAGTTTAAAATAATCGAATATTTAATTAATAAGGAAATATCTAATTATAAAACTATAAATCGGGAAAGTTTTTTCCTTTTTAATACGTTAAATATTTCCGGTTATAAAACGTTAAATAATAATTACTTTATTCGAAATAATGATATTTATTAAAATCTTTATAACGTTTATTAGAAATTTATAAATTAACGGTTTAACGAAAAATAAGTTAAAATAAATTAAGTAAAAAATATTAAAAGCTAATTAGAAAATATATTTAAAGAAAATATAACTGGTTTTTTATAATTTTTTATTTTTTCCGTTACTTTTTATTAGATTTTCTCGATCGTTTTTCGTTACGTTTTAATTTATAAGAATTTATTTATATAAACTAAAAATTTCTTTAAATAGAAAATAAAACTATACTTATTTATTTTTTATTTAATAAAATATAATTTAAGGTTTTCGTTATTTACTTAAATAAATGGTCGAATAAACGGTTTATTTAAATTAGATTATAATTAAATAATTAAAATAAAGTAAACAATAACGAATTATTCGATTAAAACCTAAATTTTATCTTTTATTTTAATTTACGTTATATATTTATTTTCCGGATCTTTTAGAAATTATATAATAAAATTATAAAGTTCTATTTATATATTATTAGGTTAAAATATAAAGAAAAAGAAAAATAAAACAAATTAGATAAATAAATGATCGGGTATAAATACGGGTATAAATATTAAATAAATCTAATAATCTTAATTAATTATTAGTTATTAATTCGAATAAATTTCGAAAAATCTTAATCGATCGAATAAAAAGAAATGTTATTATAAATGATACGTTATATAACGTATTATTCTAATATAATATAATATAATATTTAGTTAAATAAATAGTTAATTAAATATTATATAAAAGTTTACTTTTTATAAATATTTATAAAATAACGAAAAAAATTATATATTAAAATTAAAAGGTTATAAGCCGTAATTTCCTTAGTTATAAGCCGTTTTTATTATATTAATTATCGATATTAAAAGTTACGTTAATAATTATAAAAAACCTTTTATCAAAGAAATAATTAACGATAAAATCGAATTCGAACTCGAGATTAATTATAAAATAAATCCGGAAATACTTTTAATATTAATTAATAAAATGAACTTATTTAATTTTTAAAAGTTACTTTTTAAAAATAAAATAAACGATTTCGAAAATTTTATAAAATACGAATTAAAAAAAAAAGAATTAATAATATATATATTAATAAATAAGGAATTCTTAAATATTATAAAAGTTATAATTTAAAAATCTTTTTAAAAAATAAAGAAAGAAATTAATCGGAAACGTTATTAAACGTAAATTAAATCGAATTCGATTTCCGTTAATATTATATATAAACCTAAAGCTTTAAAAGTTTAATTAATTAATAATATTTTTATAAACGGATTTATATCTTTAAAATCGATAAACTAAAAAGATAAAACATTATATATAATGAAAAAATAAGAAAAAAACCCTTTATTTTCGTTAATAGAAAGTTTCTATTAAAATATTTACTTTAATTCGCGAAAAAACCACGCGAGATTCGGCTTAAATTAAATCGATTAAAAACGATTAAAAAAACTATAAACTTTAAAATTAACCGATATCGAATAAAATATTTTAATCGAAATTTTTTATAAACGCGAAATAACTTTAATATAAGATTTTAATAAAATCGATTAAGTTAAAAAAAACATAACCTTTAATTATATAATTAAAATAGTTTTATATTTAGCTTAATAAGTTAAAAATATCCCGATTTTTATTTTTTTTAAAAAAAAAGTTATTAAAGTTTTTAAAAATCGTTTAAAAATGGTATTATTTAGAAAAGTTATAATTTTTATTATAACGTTTAGTTTATTATTAAAAAGAAAAACGGGAATTTTCGATTAATTAATTTTTATACGAAATTTAATAAAAAAACGATTTACGATATTTTCTTATTTAAAAGTTATAAGGAACTTTTTATAAAATTCGTTATATATTAAATATTATTTATTATAAACTAATTTTTAAAATATAATTAAGTTAAGTTTACTTTATTTTATAAATAATTTATAGCTTTTATTTTATCGATCGACTTAATAGAAATAATTACGTTATTATAAAATATAATTAATTCGATAATTCATTTTTTTAGAATAATTATTCGGGTATTTTATAATTTTATTCCCGATAAATATAAGCTTTTTTTTAATAACGTAAAAATTAAAAAGTTTATTATTCGATATAACGATTAAAAGGTTTATTTTAAAATGCGTTATTTTATTTTTAAATATATTAAAAACGTAAATATCGTTTTATTAAATTTCGAATTCGTCGAAATTATAATTAATAGAAAAAAGTTAGAATTTTATCGTTTAATTACGAAAATTATAAGATACGTTTACGGTATTTATAAAAGGAAATTTATTTTAACTAAAACTTTAAAAATAAAAAAATAAGGTTTTTATAATAATATTTAAAAATACGATCTTTTATTAACGTTACGATATATTTTAAAATTTAAGTAAAGCTTTATATTTTAATTATTAAGTTTTTAACGATATTATTTAAAAAGAACGTTTTTTTCGAATAAGAAAAAAACTAAAAACGTACGATATAAACGTTAAAAAATACGTTATACGAAATACCTTATTTTATAAATTTCGATTATATTTATAAAAAACTTATTATTTTATAAACGGATATTTTAAATTAAAATTAAAGTTATATATTAGGTTAATTTAATGATTAAGGTAAATTTCGACTTTTAAAATACGAATTTAATATATAACGAAAAATAAAAAAATAATACGATATCTTAAAATAAAAGGTATTTACTTTCGTTAAATCCTTTTATAAATTATAAATCTATTTTTATAAAATTTATTTTCTTTTATAAACTAATATAAAAACCTTTATTATTTAATTAAACGATAATTTTATTAGTTTATTTAAAATAAAATTAACTTAATAGATCTTTTATATTAAGTTATTCGATTTCGAAATCGAATATATATGTGATAAATTTAACGTATTAATCGATAACTTTTCTTATAAAAAAAAGGATTTTTAAATAAAAAAACGATTAATAAAAAAATAATATTAAGAAATATATCGATAATTAAATTTATAACGTTAATATTAACTTAATTATTTTTAACGGAAATAAAGAATTTATTTTGTTATTATAATTATTAAAAAGATAAAATAACGATTTTTAAAAAATCGTATAATATTTAAATATTTTAAGATATCTTATACGTTTAAAAATAAAAAAGATTTTAAAATTTAATAAACTAAATAAAGATTCTAAAATAAAACATTTCGTTATATAATTTCGGAAAATATTTTATAACGTTAATTTAAATAACGATTTTATAAGCGACGAATTATTAATTTTACGATATAAAGAAAAATTATTATCCGAAAAAACTATATTAAATGCGGTTATAAAAAACGTAACTTAACGATTTATAAAATAAAAAGTTTATATTATTAAAAAAGCATAAATATTAATATAACTAAAATAATTACTTATTATTTAAATTATTAAAAATTTAATATAATTCGTTTTTACGAATTAAACCTTTATAATATATCGTAAAGATTTCTTATTATATAAATTATTAATATATAATATATATCTTTTAATCGAAAAAAGAAATATATAATAAAAACGAAAAAAAAGCTTAACGATTAATTAAAAGGTAAGATATTAAATAAAGTCGATATTACGGCGATTATAAATTTCGTACGTAAAAAGATCGTTTTTTTTATAATATATTTTTTTTAATAAAATATAATAATAACTTAAAATTTAGAAATAACTTTAATGTAATTAATATAATATTAGGTATAAATAAATAAATAAGATTTATTTATTTTTATAATTTTAAAATTAAATAAAAATCGGTTATAAAAAAATTAAAAAAGGTTTTATATATATTTTAAACGGGAATAATAAAGGTTAAATATTACGTATAAACGATATTATATAAACGGATTAAATTTTAGTTAAATTTAATGGAATATTTCCGTATAAAGTTATATATAAAAAAAAGTTTATTTTATCGATTAAGGTCTAAATATTTATATAAAAAATGCTAAATTAAAATATAATATAAAATCGCGAAAAACTTTTATTTATACGATTAAAATTATTCGAAAAAAAAGAAAATAATTTCGAAAAATTAATCGACGTTTTTTTAAGGAAAAAAAAGGAAATAATTAAAAAGATATATAAAAGATATATAAAAAAAATCCGAAACGTAATATTATAAAAGAATAATTATAAAACTTTATATATATATAAAAGATAATTTATTTTAATATTTATAATATATTCGTATTTTAAATATAATATTATATATATAAAAAAAACTTATACGTTTACGTAACGAAAGTTTATATATTAGTTTATACGATATAAAATCGTTTATAAAAATGTTTTTATATTATTTCCTTTTTTAAAAAAAAAGTTAACGGCTTTATTAATTTTTTTAACTAATAATTAAATTTATAACTATAATTATATAATAAATTATAATATCGATAATTTCTTTAATAATAAAATAATTACTTTAATATTTATAAATAATATAATGTTTATTTTTTTCTATTTCGAAGTTATATTTAACTTAGTTATTATTAATATTAAGGTTAATATTAAAACCATTATAATTAAAATAAAAACCGGTTAAGTTTAAAGTTTTTAAGTTTATTTTTAAATTAACTTTTAGGTTAATTTCGTTAATGTTTTTAGTTTTACCTAATATTTTAACTTAAATTATTCGAACGATAAAAGGTATTATTTATTAAATTTATTAATTAATTTTATTATATTTTATATTAGTAATTTACGTATATATTATTAGTTAAAAATATAAGAATAGTTTTTCTAATATACTAGGTATTTTAAAATTAATTTACTTTCGATTCGATTAATTTAACG
>MU399663.1:0-12418 GCA_022578875.1 Hypoxylon crocopeplum | reverse complement strand
TTTACTTTTATTTACGAAGGTATTATCTTTTTTTCGTATATAAGTTAGGTTTATTTTATTATTTTATTAAAACCTTTTACGTTTTAGCTTTTATAACGAAACTAAAATAATTAATAATAAAAAATAATAAGTTATATTTAATAACGATATTAATATATTTCCAATTAATATATTTATCGTTTCGTATATATAAATTAATAAAGTTCGGTTTCTTAATTAAAAATAATTACTAAGTAATATTTATTTCTAATTAATTAAATAATATATTTAATTCGTTATAATAATTATTAATTTATTATTTAGAATAATTAAATAAGTTAAAAGGTATTCGTTTATTATTAAAATAAAGAATATAACTGGTATTTTCCTTATAAATCGATCGTATAATTATTTTTATAACTTTTCGGATTCTTTTTTAAATTAAGGAATCTTAGATTTCGATTTATTCCTTTTAAATAATTATATTTATATTAATATAATAAGAACGGCTTATAATTAAGGAAGTTACGGCTTATAACCTTTTAGCTTTAATATATAATTCTTTTCGCTATTTTATAGATATTTATAAAAAATAAACTTTTATATAATATTTAATTAATCATTTATTTAATTAAGTATTATATTATATTATACTAGAATGATATATTATATTGCGTATTATTTATGATAATATCTCTTTTTATTCGGCCGATTAAGATTTTTCGAAATCTATTCGAGCTAATAGCTAATAATTAATTAAGATCGTTAGATTTACTTAATATTCGTATCCGACCGGTTACTTATTTAATCCGTTTTGTTTTCTTTTCTTTTTATATCTTAATCCGATAATATATAAATAAAACTTTGTAATTTTATCGTGCGATTTCTAGAAAATCCAAAGAATAAATATATAATATAAATTAAAGTAAAAGATAAAATTCGGGTTTCGATTAAATAATTCGTTATTGTTTACCTTATTTTAATTATTTAATTATAATTTAGTTTAAATAAACCGTTTATTCGATCGTTTATTTAGGTAAATAGCGAAAATCCTAAATTATATTTTACCGAATAGAAAGTAAATAAGTATAGTTTTATTTTCCGTTTAAAAAAATCTTTAGCTTATATAAATAAGTTTTTATAAATTAAAACGTAGCGAAAAACGATCGAGAAAATCTAATAGAAAATAACGAAAAAAGTAAAAAGTTACAAAGAATTAGTTATATTTTCTTTAAATATATCATTTAATTAACCTTTAGTACTTTTTACTTAATTTACCTTAACTTATCTTTTATTAAACTATTAATTTATAAATTTCTAATAGATATTATAAAGATTTTAATAAATATCATTATTTCAAATAAAGTAACTATTATTTAACGCTTTATAATCGGAAATATTTAATATATTAAAAGGGAAAGAACCTTTCCGATTTATAATTTTATAATTAGATATTTCCCTATTAACTAAATATTCGATTATTTTAAACTTATATTTTCTTTAAAATATATTAAGTTTATAAATTCTTTTTATATAAAATAAATAACCTTTATTTAGAAAAATATTCTTTAAAAGAGGTTAAAATTCATAAATTAATCGATCGTAACTTTCCTAACTAAAACGGCCTATTTAAGATCCTTTGGAATTTTTTCTTATATAAGAAAAAAAAAAGTTTTTCCCGTTAAAAAAAGAATCTTTCCTATTAGAAAAGTTTTTCTCGTTAGAAAAAAAATCTTTCCCGTTATTTAATTAAACTATATTTAATCAAATCGTATCTATTTAAACTATATTTATTTAGACCGTATCTATTTAAATCGATAAATTTACCTAAATTAACGCCGAAATATCGAATTAAACCGTTTCTCGAATCTTATATCTTAACTAAAATAAAAGCATATAAATAATAAGCGAAAATAACGAAAATAACGGCGATATCGACGGCGTTAATAGCGATAATATTAACGATAATAACGACGATAATATTAACGGTAATAACGATAATAACGGAAACTTATCCGTTATAAACTTATAAAAAGATTTATTAAATATTAAATTATTATATAACTTATTAAATAATGTTTTATCGATTTTCTAAACCTAATAAAAGTTATAATAAAATTAATCGGCGATTTAAAGATAGAAATTTACCTAAGTTAATTATATAAATCTAAAGGTAAATATAATTTATAACGAAAATAATTTCGTATAAATTAAGTAAGATATATATTAGCGAAACGTATACCTTTTTATAAATAATATAAACGAATATTCGTTTAATACCTTTCGTAAAGAAATTATATAAAGGGATTTCTTATAATTATTACGAGAAACGATATAAAACTAATAAAGATTTAAATTATTTCCGAATATATAACGTTATTTTAACGATAATCTAAATATTACCTTAGAAATAATAATTAAACGATTTAAGATATTAATAGCGAAAATATTAAAAGCCTTTAAGAATTTAAACCTAATATTTAACCCGGAATATATTTAAATCGAAATAATCCGAATATAAGCAAAATAAACGATTAAATTATATAAAACAATAAAAAGAAACACGGTAATATAATAGATATCGGAAATATATAATTTAATATACCTTTCTTTATAATAACTAATAATACGATCGAATAACATTTCTTTTTTACGTTTAAAAAATTAGCTAAATTATTTAAAAGAAAAAATAACGGTTTATAAAAATATATTAAAAACGTATAACGCCGTAAATTAATTAGCTTATTTAACGTTATCGATTAATTAAATATTAATAAATCGTTAAATATTAATTACGACGTTAATATTATTTTAAACCTTATTATTAATTTCGTAAAGATTAACGTTATTCGTATTAAAAATCTTATATAACACTAATAAAATAGGTTAAGTTTTAACTAAAAAGGCAATCTATTTTAATAAATAATATTAACGCGAAAGTTTCGTATTAACGAATAACAATTACGATAATCGTAGAAATAATTATAATAACGATTATCGTAACGATTATAATAATCGCGACGATAATCCTAATAACGACTATCGCGGATATTATTATAATAGAAATTTTAATGAAGATTACCGTAACGGAAATCGCGGAAACTTTAATCGTTTCGATAATCGTAACGAAAATCGCGATAAAAATCGCGAAAATTTCCGTAATTTTTACGGTAAACGATAATAAAATAAATAGATTAAAATAAAATTAAAAGAAAATACTTTGTAATTCGACGACGAAATATTAATAGTAAGAAATAACGAGGAAAAAACGTAAAAAAAATAATATCTTTAAAATAATAATTATTTTTTATTTAAATATATCTTAAATAATAAAAACGATAATTATAACGTAAAGGAATAAGTAAATAATAATAATAGTTCTACGTATATTATTAATTCTATTAATATCGAAATTAACGAACCTAAAACGAAATATCGTAAATACGATAAAAATTTCCTTTTTAGAAATAAACTAATAACTTATATCATAGCAAATAATTATTAACTCGCAAAAAAGAATAAACGAAAAGTGATTTTTATAAAAGAAACGATAATTATTCTAAGCCTAATTTTTAAGGAATAAATATTAAAGAAAATATATTACGTAAATATTTATAAATAATATACGAATAAAAAGAAACTATATAAAACCCCGATAAACCATATATATTTAATAAATAAATATAATAAAATATTTACTAAAAACGATAAAAAACTTCTCATAAATCTATTACGTAAAAAAAGGTTATAAATAATCTAAATATAATCGGATAAAGTAAAAATCTAAAATAAACATCGATATATTTACCTATATTTCTTAATAAGATTTTATAAACGTAAAAAAATTTATTTAATATACGTCGATATAAGAATATCCGATATAATAATCGATAGGAATTGATTAACATTTTATTATAATAATTACGAAATATTAAAACCCGAAAAAGCCTATAAAATTAAAGGAATTATAAAATTTATAATTTTAAAAGATTAAACGGAATTTTATATAATAATATTCGTATATATAAACGAAAAAAACGTCGAATTATTAATTAAAGTAAAAGCTTAGATTTATAATAATTTAAAACCGAAGATATTCTTAAGAAATAATTAACTTATTTTATATAGAATAATAATTAATTATTCTAATAAAGTTATAAACTTTAAAACGTACGAAAACGTTACGATCTCGGTTTAAATTTTACGTTAAGTTAAAATTATTAATAGAAAAATGATAATAAATTAGAATTTAACGATTTAATCGAATTTAAAAAGCTATTTGCAAATCGAATATAAGGAAGTTTTAAAATAAAACAATTACGGAAATTTAAAAAACTATTTTTTCTTTATTAATACCTCGGACGTTATAAATATCCTAATTTCGGTAACGACATTAAAAATAATATCAATAATAAACAATATCGAAAACGTAATAAAATTCCGGCAAAACTAAAAGATCGGAAAGATCTAAAATATAAATAATAACGGGTATTTTTAAACCGATATCGAGAACGTTTTCGTAATATTAACCGATTTATTTATCGAATTTAACTTTTCGAACGATATATATTATACATTTCTAAATATATCGCCGGAATCGAAAAGGATTAAACTATAAAAAAAAGCTATTATATCGCCAAAGTTTTAATTAGATTTGGAATTATCGTAAGTTTTTCCCGAAAATATAAATATAGGATTATCGTAACCGTAAAACGTATTATACGTTCGAATAAAAGATAAAATATACGTATAAAATATCGATTATTTATATATAAAGAAAGTAAAATATATCTTAGAAAAGTTTAATATATAAAAAAGCTATAAAATTATTTAAATATTAAAAGAAAATAAAATATAAATAGATTTAATAGATAATTAATAACAATATAAATTCCATACCCGGGCGTATAAATTAGGAATAAAAGATAAAATATTCTTAAATAAAACGTTCGTCGAAATATATAAATATGGAAAAATAAATTAAATAAAAAAATTAATCCCGTTTAAGAGCCTAATCTTTATTATATAAAAAACGATAAATAAAATATAAAAAGGAAAAATAATAATAGATTTATAAGTATTAAACGATATAATAATTCCGGATATATATTTTTTACCGATATAAGAAAATATTATTATCGATATTAAAGAAAAGATTAAAATTATAATTATCGATAAGAAAAGTTTCTTTTATTAATTACTATTATATAGCCTTTATAAAGATAAGATATCTATTATTTTACTTAAAAGATTAAAAATATTTAATATAATATTAATAAAATTCAAAAATAATCTATTATATATATAAAGATTTATAAACCAATATTTAGAATTATATAAACATTTCTATAAAGTTTATATAAACGATATAATTATTTTTAATAATTTCCTAGAAGAATATTTCTAATATCTAAATATAATCTTAAACCTTTTTTAAAAGATCGGAATTATCTTAACGTTAAAAAAATTATTCGCAACATATAATTCGATTAAATTATTAAGCTTTCTAATCGATAATTTCGGAACGTCGATCATAAAAGATCGCGTAGAAATAATAAAGAAAATTAAATTCCCATAAAACCTAAAAAACCTGGAAATATATATCGGATTTATTATATAATTAAAGAAATATATATTATAATACCAATAAAAGATTTTATCTTTATAAAAGCGGAAAATATTAATATTAACGAAAAGAAAAATCATTGGAAAATTACCGTTTAGAAATAAAACGACGAAAAAAACGTAAATTTCTAAACGTAAATTTACGCCGATAAAGAAAGAAATCGAATCATTTTAACTTATATAATATAATCTTACCGCTAAGATATATCTCACGTATTAAGATCCGAATCGCATAACTTTTATTAAATTAAACGTTATAAAAAACGCGAATACGGAATTATAATATTTTATATCGAAAGAAATTAAGATAAAACGAATATTTATCCTAATATTATCTAACTTATTTAATTCTTAAATAAGATATTAATAAAGATAAAAAAGAAATACTAAATAACGGAATTAGAAATATCTTATTTAATATAAATATATCGTTATTTACGTTCGTAGATTTAATTTAATAAATAAGATATAATCATTCTTATAAACTATATTATAATCGGGAATATTATAAAATAAAAGAATTTAACGATAATAAATATTATAAAGAATAATCCGCGTTTAATTCTAATATTAACGTATTTAAACTAATATAAACTAAATATTAAATATATTTCCGAACGTTTAAATCTAATATCGGACGTATTATTACGTTTATTTATTACGGATAACGATAAAGATCGAACCGAATAAAATAACGAAATTAAAAGTAAATTAAACGATTTAGCGGATTTCTTCGTTTACGTAATAACGATAATAAGGCTAAACGAGGATTTTAAATCTATTTTAATCGATAGTTATAAAATCGACTAGAAATATAGAAAAATCCTAGAAGATCTGCAAAAAAAACCGGACAAAAAAAATCGTCGATTCGAATTAACGAACGATTTATTATATTATATTACCGATCAATAATAAAAGAAATTGATTATCTTAATATTTTACGTTAAGAAAATATTCGAAATTATTTATAACGAGAAATATTATTTCGGTTTCTAAAAAATAACAATAAAAATATAAGATCTTATCATAAATAAACTTATAGAAAAATTACGTAATTATTTCGACCATTATCCCGAATATATCGTAAATCGTACGAATCGAAAAAAGTAATTTAACGAGTTAAAGCCGATCGTAAGCGATTTTATATTATATTATATCGTTATTATAAACTTTATTATTAATTTATCGCGAATCGAATCGAAAAACATATTTTAGAAAATGCCCGGATACGATTATTATAACTTATTAATAACATATATATATAAGTTTTTTAAAAAAACGATATTTATACTTAGAAATATAAAATATAAAATATTAAAATAAGCCGAAATCTATTTACAATATCTAATATTTTACGATTAAAATATACCTAAACGTATAATATCTAATAAAAATAACAAATTCGTATTTAAATTCTAGTAAATATTATTTATACGTTCCGATATAACGTTAAACTATTTAATAATATAATATCTATAATTAAATAAATAAAACGAAAAATGGAATTAAAATATAAAGATAAATATACGTTTTTATATCTTAACGTTAAATAAATTATAGATAATAATTTTGCCGTTATTATAATATAATATAAATAATATATTATCGATAGTTTTAAAGAAGTCGTTAAATAAAGTGGTTTTAGGTTTTAAACCCGCGACATTCCTTTTTATATTATAAATACCATATAATGTAGTAAACTTCGAAATATTAAAGAAAGCATATTAATAAAAAGCCGAAACGACGATCGATTTCGTAATAACAATGAATAAGATTAGATACGATAAGAAATATACGTTAAAGGAATTTAATATCGGCGAAAAGATTTATTTAAAATTTTATAAAAGATATTATTTATCGGGTTAATTACTACGTAAATACTTAAATTAAAGAACGGACTTAATAATAATAATCTCTAAAATAAAAAACCTAACTTATAAATTAAATTTCTTACGACATTATAAAATCTATAAAATAATATCGATAACGTATTTAAAACTAATATTATCCGATAAAGATATATTTTCGAAAAAGAAACTATAACTTAGCTAAGTTTAAATAGACGGGAATAACGAGGAATAAAAATCCTTTAAGATTAAGAAGTTTTTCTAGCGTTAAGTTTTTAAAATAAACGATAAATTATCATTAGAATATCTAATAAAATGGAAAGATTATAAGATTATATATAACTAATAATACCCGCGAAAAATATTAATATAGAACGTATTAAAATTTATTCGAACCTTTAATCAAAAGAATAAATTATCGCTGGAAGAATTAAAAATAAAAAAAAAAGAAGAAATAACGCCTTAAATATCGTTAAACGACCTGATTAAAATAGTATAGATTATCTCGAAAATAAATATTAAAATATAAATATTAAGTAAACGAATTATTATAACCTTTTAAGCTTTTAAAAACGTAAACGTTTTAATCTTTTAAAAAGGGAAAAAGGCAAATAATATAACAAAAACGGCTTATAATCAAAGAAATTATAACTTATAACCCCTTAACTTTAACATATAATTTTCTTCGTTATTCCATAAATATCTATAGAAAATAAACTTTTATATAATATTTAATTAACCATTTATTTGATTAAATACCATATTATACCATACCAAAATAATATGTTATATCGCGTATTATATATCTAAAATTTCGAGTTTTTTAAAACTTTCTTAACTTTAAAAGTTAATTAATTTTTTAATTCAAAATCGTTATATATCTTTTCTAAGAAAATATAATAATATTTTAGAAATTAATAACGTTAGTTATATATCGAGTAATTATTAATTAATACGATATTTTAACCTTTTTTTTATAATTTTCTTTTATTCGCGGTTTTATTTTTCGGTTAATTAGGAAAAAAATCGATCGATCTTTTTTTATTAAAACCTTTTTTATTATAAATAAATTCGAAAATTCCTTTAAATATCCTTTTTATTTTATATATTATTTTTATTACGTAATTACGAAAATTATTTATTAGATTTTTATATTATAAAATACCGTTAATAAATTATAATTCCTTAATTATTTTATAAATAATGGTTTAATTTTTATAAAATCCTTTTATTATATTTAAGAAATCTTTCGTTTATAAATTTAAATATTATATTTCGGATATTTTATAAAGTTTAATCTTTAATATAATTATTTCTTAAGTTTATAATTATTAATTCGTATTTTTAAGATTTTTAAAAGATATTATTATTTTCTTATATTTTTTTCTTATATTATTTCTTTTATTTAGTTTGACTTTATCGTATCGAATATTTAATTTTTAATATTATTTTTATATTAATTTTTTAACGATATAATAAGTGATTTTATAATGGTTTATTATGGTTTAATATATATAATTATTAAGTTATTTTATTATTATAATCTATTTTATATATAGTTTTTCGTATCGATCGTAATAGTTTATATTTATTTCGTAATTAACTTTCCGGTTTTTCGTTAAGTTTAAAATAAGCTAATTTCCGTTTCTTTTTTTTAATTTAAAGTAAGTTTAGTTTTTTTGATTTTATTATAATAAATTTTATAAATTCGTTCGATTTTATAAAAGCTATAACGATATTGGTTTTTTTATTATATTTTTTTAAAGTTATATCGGAAAACTTTGGTTTTTTAAACAATAAAAGTTTATCGATTAAATGATTAAAAAGCCTTAATAATTCGGCTTTTAATTTAAGTTCGTTTTTTTAATTATATTAATCTTTTAAATCGATTAAAGTTTTAGAAAAGTTTTTTTTTCCGTAGTTTAATTACGTAAATATTTTAAATAAATAATTCTAATATATTTTTTTAACATATATAACGTTAAAAAAACGGCGATAAAACTTTTAATTATTAAATTTAAAAGTTAATTAAATTAAATTCAAATCTTTTAATTAAAAAACATATATTATTCGTATTTTATAAAATCTTAATTTACGAGTTTATTTAGTAAAGATTTATTTATTTTTAATTATCGATTAATCTTTAGATTTAATAATAATACGTAATTTATTAACCGAAAAAACCATATTTTAAAAAGGTAAAACAATTAAAAGAATATATATTATATAAGATATTTTAAAATTAAAATTATTTAAGAAATCTTCGATTATTTAAAAACTAAACTTAGTTAATTTAAATAATTAATTATTCCAATAATATTTATTTCGATCGTTAACGTAAAAATATTATTAAAATATAATTAAAATGTTAATATTATTAATTTCTATTTATAATTATAAAATATTTTAAAGATATAATTAATTTAATTATATTTTATATAATAAAAGTATTTAAAAGTTTATAATAATCGTTTAATTTAATTAATAATTCTTTTAAGGTTTTAAAGGTTTTAATTATTTTTAATTTTAAGAAATAAAAAAATAACTTAACTTTTTTATATTTAACATTTAAATGATTTTTAATTAAATATTTAAGTTCTTTAAACGTTATAAACGTTATTAATTTAAATTATATACGAGTTTAATAATTTCAATATATATAATAAACGAATAACTTACTTTATTATTTTTATATTATTATTATTTTTAAATAATAATCTTTTTATAATAAAACATAAGAAATATAAGTAATAAAAAATAAATAATCTTAGCTTTTTAAGTTATATATTCTAATCTTTTTTTAAATATTCGAATTATAATTTAAATTTATTTTATAAATCGTAAAACGTTAAATCGCCGAAAAAATAATCGGCTTTTACGATAAAATATTATATTTTATTTTCGTAAATTTATTAATTTAGAAAAATCAATGATAATTTAATATATAATTAACTTAAATTCGCGTAAATTTCTTTTTAAATTAACTAATATAAAAAATATAATTAACCGATTATTATAAAAACGCGATACGTTATTTATTAATAAACGTTAAATTTCGAACTTTATAAAACGATAATTAACTTTTCGAACGCGTTTTAATCGAAAATATAATTATTAAAAAACCTAATATAAAAATATAAACGCGATAAACGTATATCGTTTATTTATTTTAAATAGTTATAAAAGCTATTATTCGATTAATTTTAAATAATATTATAAAGAAAATAAGATTATAATTTTTTATATATTTTTCCATTTATTTTAACCTTTTAATATTAATTATCTTTCCGCGTTAAAATAAATATATAAAGGATAAATCGAAGATATAATATAAAAGTATATTATTTATATTATTAAAGTCGATTTTTTCCCGGTTTTTTATGTTATTTTTTAATAAATAATAATAGAAAAAAACCTTTAAAAAAAGTTCCGAAATATTAAAATTATTCCTTTTAACTTAGAAAATATATTATTTAAGTTAAATATTAAATTACGTACGTTAATATTATCCGAATTAATTTTTATTTTATTTATTTTTTAGATTTTTAAAATATTAAATAACCTAATTAAAATAATTTTATAAATAAATTATATCTAAAATTAAATTACCCGTTATTAAAATAATTTTCCGATAATTATTTACTAATTATTATTATTATTATTATTATTATTATTAATTTTACGTCGTTAATTATAATATTTTAATATATTTTATATATATAAAATTTAATATACGAAACTTTTATAAAATAAATGTTCGTTTAATAAATCGTATATCGGAAAAAACCCGAACGTTCCGATTATTTCGTTTTAACGTTACGTTTTACGTTTTATATTTAACTTTTTAAATTAAGAACTTATTTTCTTAGTTAATAAGTTAGAATATTATATAAGCCGAAATTATTCTTAATTTAATATATTAAAATATTCGAATTTTACGGCTTTATTTTTTTAAAGATATAGGTTTTTAATTATAATGTTATTTTATTTTAACGTTAAATTTATATCGTTTCGATATTTTAATTCGATATAAGTTATTAATATTTATTAATCTTTATACGTATAAATATATAAATTTCCAATTAAATTTTAAGCTTAATTTTTCACGTAATTTAATTATTTTTATAATAACGTAAATTCGTATTTTACGTTATTATTATTTACGTTATTTTATTTTTTATATATAATTCGTTATATTTTTTATTTATTAAAAGTTAACTTTCTTTTTTTTATTTTAAAATTCTATCGTTTTTGTTATTTAGAAATGATTTATTTGTTTTTTTTTCTTTTTTTTCGTTATATTTAACTCGTAATATTCGTATATATTTAATAATATTATTTCGGATTATTTATTCGATTATTAAATTATTTTTTCGCCGTTAAGTTATTTCGGTTTTTTTTCTATTAAAAAAGATTAAGTTTCTAATTATATAATTATTTCGTTTTTTTTTAGTTATAAGATTCCTTAAGTTCGATATATTAATTACGAACCTTTTATTTTTATTATTTTTATATTTTTTATTTTAGTTTCGATTTTTCGAAATAACGTTTTCGTTTCTAAAATTATTCGTTATATCGTTCGTATATATAATCTATTTATCGAAATTATATCTTTTTTATTTCCTATTTTTTATTTCGTTTCCGATTTTTAAAAAACGGGGGAAAAAAAGGAAAAGAAACGTCGATTAAAATTTACGTCGAAATCGAAATCGAAAAAAAAAACCAAAAGAAAAGAAAAAGTTAAAAATAATTATATTATTATTTTCGCCGATAAAATTATCGCGTATTATATTACCGATTTATTTAATAATAATAATAATTACGTAATAAATAATAATATTAAACTTTTTTATTATATAAAAGGTAATAATGGTTTTTTCGTATATATTTTTAAATTTAACGTTAATTTCGTTAGTTTTATTATTTTCGTTAAAAACGAAAACGATATATACGAAAATAAAATGCTT
>MU399662.1:0-12751 GCA_022578875.1 Hypoxylon crocopeplum | reverse complement strand
GGTTAATAATTATTTATTATAATATAAATCATTAATTTATTTTTAAAGAAAAAATCTTTATTATATTTATAATATTTCATTTTAGATTCGTTAATTTCGATATTAATAAAATCTATAATATATATAGAACTATTATTATTATTTATTTATTTTATTTTATTATAATTATTATTTTTATTATTTAAAATATATTTAAACAAAAAATAACTATTATTTTAAAGATATTATTTTTTTATATTTTTTTTCGTTATTTTTTATTACTAATACTTTATTATTAAATTATAAAATATTTCTTTTTAATTTTATTTTAACTTATTTATTCTATTATCGTTTATTGCTAAAATTACGGAAGTTTCCGCGATTTTCGCCGTAATTATCGAAACGATTAAAGTTTCCGCGATTTTCGTTATAATAGCTTTTATTAAAATTTCCGTTATAATAATATCCGCGATAACCGCTATAAAAATTATCGTTACGGTTATTATAACCATTATAATAACCGTTATTATAATTACTTTTATAATTATTATACTTATTATTTATTAATATAAAATCTTTACGTTAATATTATTTATTAAAATAAATTATTTCTTTAATTAAAGTTTAATTTATTTTATTAATATTATATAATATTTTAAATATAAATAACGTTAATTTTTATAAAATTAATAATAAAGTTTAAAATAATGTTAACGTTATAATTAATATTTAATGGTTTATTAATATTTAATTAATTAATAACGTTAAATAAATTAGTTAATTTATAATTTTATATATTTTTAATATATCTTTATAAACTATTATTTTTTTCCTAAATAATTTAATCAATTTTTAAACGTAAAAAAAAATATTATTTAATTTTATTATTAATTATTATTAAGGAAAGATATATTAAGTTATATATTTTCGATATTTATTTTATCGTTATAAAATTTTTTTTAAATAATCTAATCGTTTATTTTATTTATATTTAGATTATTTCGATTTAAATACGTTTCGAACCGAATATTAGGTTTAAATCCTTAAAGGCTTTTAATATTTTCGTTATTAATATTTTAAATCATTTAATTATTACTTTTAAAGTAATATTTAAATTATTATTAAAGTAATATTATATATTCGGAAATAATATAAATTTTTATTAGTTTTATATCATTCCTTATAATAATTATAAGAAATCTTTCTATATATTTTCTTTATAAAAAATATTAAACGAATATTTATTTATATTATTTATAAAAAGGTATACGTTTCGTTAATATATATTTTATTTAATTTATACGAAATTATTTTCGTTATAAATTATATTCGTTTTCGGATTTATATAATTAATTTAAATGAACTTTTATTTTTAAATCGTTAATTAATTTTATTATAATTTTTATTATACTTAAAAAATCGATAAAATATTATTTAATAAATTACGTAATAATCTAATATTTAAAACCCTTTTTTATAAGTTTATAACGAATAAATTTCTATTATTATCATTATTATCGCTAATATTATTGTTATTAATATCGCCAATATCGCTATTATTTTTACTATTTCTATTTATTATTTATATACCTTTATTTTAATAAAAATATAAGATTTAAGAAATGGTTTAATTCGATATTTCGCCGTTAATCTAGGTAAATTTATCGGTTTAAATGAATATAATCTAAATAAATACGATCTAATTAAATACGATTTAACGAATTTAAATATAATCTAATTAAATAACGAGAAAGATTTTTTTTAATGGGAAAGACTGTTTTTTTAACGGGAAAAACTTTTTTTTTAATAAGAAAGATTTTTTTTTCTTATATAAGAACAAATTCTAAGGGATCTTAAATAAACCGTTTTAATTAAAGGGGTTATAATCGATTAATTTATAAACTTTAACTTTTTTTAAAGAATACTTTTCCGAATAAATATTACCTATTTTATATAAAGAAAATTTATAAATTTAATACGTTTTAAAGAAAATATAAATTTAAAATAATCGAATATTTAATTAATAAGAAAATATCTAATTATAAAATTATAAATCGAAAAAGTTCTTTTCTTTTTAATATATTCAATATTTCTAATTATAAAGCGTCGAATAATAATTACTTTATTCGGAATAATAATATTTATTAAGATCTTTATAATGTTTATTAAAGATTTATAAATCGATGATTTAATAAAAAATAAATTAAGATAAATTAAGTAAAAAATATCGAAAATTAATTAAAAGATATATTTAAGGAAAATATAATTAATTCTTTATAACTTTTTATTTTTTCGTTATTTTTTATTAGATTTTCTCGATTGCCTTTTATTACGTTTTAATTTACGAGAATTTATTTATATAAGTTAAAGATTTCTTTAAACGGAAAATAAAATTATATTTATTTATTTTTTATTTAATAAAATATAATTTAAGATTTTCGTTATTTATCCAAATAAACGATCGAATAAATAATTTACTTAAATTAAATTATAATTAAATGATTAGGATAAAGTAAGCGATAACGAATTATTCGATCGAAACCCGAATTTTATCTTTTATTTTAACTTACGTTATATATTTATTCTTTTGATCTTTTAGAAATTATACGATAAAATTATAAAGTTTTATTTATATATTATCGGATTAAGATATAAGGAAAAAGGAAAATAAAACGGATTAAATAAGTAAATAATTAGGTATAAATACGAGTATTAAATAGATTTAACGATTTTAATTAATTATTAGTTATTAGTTCTAATAAATTTCGAAAAATCTTAATCGGTTAAATAGAAAAAGGTATTATTATAAATGATACGCGATATAACGTATTATTTTAATATAATATAATATAATGTTTAATTAAATAAATAATTAATTAAGTATTATATAGAAAACGTATCATTTATAATATAATATAATATGATATTTAGTTAAATAAATGGTTAATTAAATATTATATAGAAGTTTATTTTTTATAAATATTTATAAAATAACGAAAAGAATTATATATTAAAGTTAAAAGGTTATAAGCCGTAACTTTCCTAATTCTAAGCCGTTTTTATTATATCATTTACCTTTTCCTTTTTTAAAAAACTAAAACGTTTACGTTTTTAGGAATTTAAAAGGTTATAATAATTTATTTACTTAGTATTTATATTTTAATATTTATTTTCGAGATAGTTTATATTATTTTAATTAAGTTATTTAGCAATATCTAAAACGCTATTTTTTCTTTTTTTTTCTTTTTTAATTCTTTTAACGATAATTTATTTTTCTAATTAAAGGTTCGAATAAATTCTAATACGTTTTATATTAATATTTTTCACGGATACCATTAATCGTATATAATCTTATAATCTTTCCACTTTATTAGATATTTTAATAATGATTTATCGCCTATTTTAGAAACTTAACGTTAAAGGAATTTCTCGATTTTAAAGGATTTCTATTCCTTATTATCCTTATCTATTTAAACTTAATCAAATTATAACTTCTTTCTTAAAAATATATCCTTACCGGATAATATTAATTCTAAATACGTTATCGATATTACTTTATAAACTTTATAATATTATAGGAAATTTAATTCGTAAGCTAAATTTCCTATTTTAAAAACTATTATTATTAGGCCTATTCTTTAATTTAAGTATTTACGTAATAATTAACCCGGCAAATAATATCCTTTATAAAGTTTTAAATAAACTTTTTCGCTAACGTTAAATTCCTTTAACGTATATTTTTTATCGTATTTAATTTTATTTATTATTACCGCGAAATCGATCGCCGTTTCGGCTTTTTATTAATATGTTTTCCTTAATATTTCGAAATTTATTACGTTATATAATACTTATAATATAAAAAGGAATATCGTAAATTTAAAACTTAAAATCATTTTATTTAGTAACTTTTCTAAAATTATCGATAATATATTATTTATATTATATTATAATAACGGTAAAATTATTATTTATAATTTATTTAACGTCGAAATATAAAAGCGTATATTTATTTCTATATTTTAATTCCGTTTTTTGCTTTATTTATCTAATTACGAATACCATATTATTAAATAATTTAACGTTATATCGGAATATATAAATAATATTTATTAAAATTTAAATACGAATTTATTATTTTTATCGGATATTATACGTTTAAATATATCTTAATTATAAAACATTAAATATCATAAATAGATTTCGATTTATTTTAATGTTTTATATTTTATATTTCTAAATATAAATATCGTTTTTTTGGAAAACTTATATATATACGTTATTAACGAATCGTAATAATTATGTTTAGGCATTTTCCAGAATATATTTTTCGATTCGATTCGCGATAAATTAACGATAAAGTTTATAACGACGATATAATATAATATAAAATCGTTTACGATCGATTTTAACTTACTAAGTTACTTTTTTCGATTTATACGATTTACGATATATTCGGGATAATAATTAAGGTAATTACGTAATTTTTCTATAAATTTATTTATAATAAGGTCTTATATCTTTATTATTATCTTTTAAAAACCGAAATAATATTTCTTATTATAAATAATTTCGAATACTTTCTTAACGTAAAATATTAGAATAATTAATTTCTTTTATTATTAATCGATAATATAATATAATAAACCGTTCGTTAACTCGAATTAATAATTTTTTTTATCCGGTCTTTTTTGTAGATTTTCTAGGATTTTTCCATATTTCTAATTAATTTTATAACCATTAATTAAGGTAGATTTAAAATCCTCGTTTAGTTTTATTACCGTTATTATATAAGCGAAAAAATCCGTTAAATTATTTAATTTATTCTTAATTTCGTTATTTTATTCGATCCGATCTTTATCGTTATTTATAATAAATAAACGTAATAACGTATCTAATATTAAATTTAAACGCTCGAAAATATATTTAACGTTTAATTTATATTAATTTAAATACGTTAATACTAAAGTTAAACGCGAATTATTTTTTATAATATTTATTATCGTTAGGCTTTTTTATTTTATAATATTTCCGATTATAATATAATCTATAAAAATAACTATATCTTACTTATTAAATTAAATTTATAAACGTAAATAACGATATATTTATATTAAATAAAATATTTTTAATTTTATTGTTTAATATTTCTTTTCTACTTTTATTAATATCTTATTTAAGAATTAAATAAATTAAATAATATTAAAATAAATATTCGTTTTATCTTAATTTCTTTCGATATAAAATACCATAATTCCATATCTACATTCCTTTATAACGTTTAATTTAATAAAAGTTATATAATTCGAATTTTAATACGTAAAATATATCTTAACGGTAAAGTTATATTATACAAATTAAAATAATTCGACTTCTTTTTTTATCGGCGTAAACTTACGTTTAGAAATCTACGTTTTCTTTATTATCTTATTTTCAAACGATAATTTTCCAATAATTTTTCTTTCCGCTAATATTAATATTTTCCGTTTTTATAAAAATAAAATCTTTTACTAATACCATAATATATATTTCCTTAATTATATAATAAATCCGATATATATTTCTAGGTTTCTTAGATTTTATAAAAATTTAATTTTCTTTATTATTTTTACGTAATTTTCCGTAATTAACGTTTCGAAACTATTAACTAAAAAGCCTAATAATTTAATCGAATTATATATCGCGAATAATTTCTCTAACGTTAAAATAATTCCGATTTTCTAAAAAAAGTTTAAGATTATATCTAAATATTAGAAATATTCCTTTAAAGAATTATTAAAAATAATTATATCGTTTATATAAACCTTATAAAAATATTTATATAGTTTTAAATATTAATTTATAAATTTTTATATATATAATAAATTATTTTTAAACCTTATTAATATTATATTAAATATTTCTAATCTTTTAGGTAAAATAATAAATATTTTATCCTTATAAAGGTTATATAATAATAATTAATAAAAGAAACTTTTCTTATTAATAATTATAATTTTAATTTTTTCTTTAATATCGATAATAACATTTTTTTATATCGATAAAAGATATATATCCGGAATTATTATATTATTTAATATTTATAAGTTTATTATTATTTTTCTTTTTCGTATTTCATTTATTATTTTTTATACGATAAAAACTAAGTTTTTAAACGGGATTAGTTTTTTTATCCAATCCATTTTTCCGTGTTTATATATTTCGGTAAACGTTTTATTTAAAAATGTTTTATTTTTTATTTTTAATTTATATATTCGAATACGAAATTTATATTATTATTAATTATTTACCAGGTTTATTTGTATTTTATTTTCTTTTAATATTTAGATAATTCTATAGCTTTTTTATATATTAAACTTTTTTAAAATATATTTTATTTTCTTTATATATAAATGGTCGATATTTTATATGTATATTTTATCTTTTATTCGAACGTATAATATATTTTACGGTTGTAATAACCTTATATTTATATTTTCGGGAAAAGCTTATAATAGCTTTAAATCTAGTTAAAATTTTAACAATATTATAATCTTTTTTTATAATTTAATCCTTTCCGGTTTCGGCGATATACTTAAAAATACATAATATATATCGTTCGAAAGGTTAAATTCGACAAATAAATCGATTAATATTATGAAAATATTCTTAATATCGATTTAAAAATATCCATTATTATTTATATTTTAGATTTTTTCGATCTTTTAATTTCGCCGGAATTTTATTACGTTTTCGATATTATTTATTATTAATATTATTTTTGATATTGTTACCGAAATTAAGGTATTTATAACGCCCGAAATATTAATAAAAAAAATAGTTTTTTAAATTTCCGTAATTGTTCTATTTTAAAACTTCCTTATATTTAACTCGTAAATAACTTTTTAAATTCGATTAAATCGTTAAATTTTAATTTATTATTATCTTTTTATTAATAGTTTTAATTTAACGTAAAATTTAAACTGAGATTATAACGTTTTTATATATTTCGAAATTTATAATTTTATTAAGATAATTAATTATTATTTTATATAAAACGAACCAATTATTTCTTAAAAATATCTTCGATTTTAAATTATTATAAACCTAAACTTTTACTTTAATTAATAATTCGACGTTTTTATCGTTTATATATATAGGTATTATTATATAAAATTTTGTTTAATCTTTTAAAATTATAAACCTTATAACTTTTTTAATTTTATAGGTTTTTTTAGGTTTTAATATTTCGTAATTATTATAATAAGATATTAATTAATTCTTATTAATTATTATATCGGATATTTCCGTATTAACGTATATTAAATAAACTTTTTTACGTTTATAAAACCTTATTAAAAAATATAAATAAATATATCGATATTTATTTTAGACTTTTATTTTATTTGATTATATTTAAATCATTTATAACCTTTTTATACGTAATAAGTTTATAAGAAATTTTTTATCGTTTTTAATAAATATTTTATTATATTTATTTATTAAATATATATAATTTATTGAGGTTTTATATAGTTTCTTTTTATTTATATATTATTTGTAAATATTTACGTATTATATTTTCTTTAATATTTATTCTTTAAAAATTAAACTTAAAATAATTATCGTTTTTTTTGTAAAAGTTATTTTTCGTTTATTCTTTTTTATAAGTTAATAATTATTTGTTATAACGTAAGTTATTAATTTATTTTTAAAAAGGAAATTTTTATCGTATTTACGATATTTCGTTTTAAATTTATTAATTTTAATATTAACGAAACTAATAATATATATAAAATTATTATTATTATTTATTTATTCTTTTACGTTATAATTATCGTTTTTATTATTTAAAATATATTTAAATAAAAAATAATTATTGTTTTAAAAATATTATTCCTTTTATATTTTTTTCTCGTTATTTTTTATTATTAATATTTCGTTATTGAATTATAAAGCATTTCTTTTTAATTTTATTTTAACCTATTTATTTTATTATTATTTATCGCGAAAACCACGGAAGTTTCCGCGATTTTCGCCGCGATTTTCGTCGCGATTACCGAAACGATTAAAGTTTCCACGATTTCCGTTATAATAACTTTTATTAAAATTTTCGCTACGATAATATCCGTAATAACCGTCATTAAAATTATCGTCGCAATTATTATAATCGTTATAATAATCGTTATTATAATTATTTCTACGATTATCGTAATCGTTATTTATTAATATAAAGTTTTTGCGTTAATATTATTTATTAAAATAAATTATTTTTTTAATTAAGGTTTAATTTATTTTATTAATATTATATAAGATTTTTAATATAAATAATGTTAATTTTTATGGAATTAACGATAAAATTTAGAATAATATTAACGTTATAATTAATATTTAACGATTTATTAATATTTAATTAATTGATAATATTAAATAAATTAATTGATTTATAACGTTATATATTTTTAACGTATTTTTATAAACCGTTATCTTTTTTTTTTAAATAATTTAATTAATTTTTTAAACGTAAAAGAAAAATATCGTTCGATTATATTATTAATTATTGTAGAAAAAGATATATTAAATTATATATCTTCGATATTTATTATATCGTCGTGTTTTTTTTTATTATTTTATTTATATTTAGATTATTTTAATCTAAATATATTCCGAATTAAATATTAAACTTAAATCCTTAAAGGCTTTTAATATTTCCGTTATTAATATCTTAAATTGTTTAGTTATTATTTTTAAGTTAATATCTAAATTACCGTTAAAATAACGTTATATATCCGGAATTAATTTAAATTTTTATTAATTTTATATCGTTTTTTATAATAGTTACGAGAAATCTTTTTATATAATTTCTTTATAAAAAATATTAAATAAATATTCGTTTATATTATTTATAAAAAGATATACGTTTCGTTAATATATATTTTATTTAATTTATACGAAATTATTTTCGTTATAAGTTATATTCGCTTTTAAATTTATATAACCGATTTAAATAAACTTTTATTTTCGAATTATCGATTAATTTTATTATAATTTTTATTAAACTTAAAAAGCCGATAAAATATTGTTTAATAAGTTACGTAATAATTTAATATTTAATAAATTTTCTTATAAGTTTATAATAAGTAAATTTCCGTTATCGTTATTATTATCGCTAATATTATCGCCGTTATTACCGCTAATATTATCGTTATTAACGTCGCCGATATCGCTGCTATTTTCGCCATTTCCGTTTATTATTTATATGCTTTTATTTTAACCGAAATACGGGATTTAAAAAGCGATTTAATTCGATATTTCGACGTTAATTTAAATAGATTTATCGGTTTAAATAAATATAATTTAAGTGAATATAGTTTAAATAAATACGGTTTAATTAGATACGATTTAATTGGATAATAAGAAAAACTTTTCTTTTAATAAGAAAGATTTTTTTAACGAGAAAAACTTTTTTTTTAATAAAAAAGACTTTTCTAATAAGAAAAACTTTTCTTTTAACGGAAAAGACTTTTTTTTTTTTTATATAAGAAAAAATTCCAAAAGATCTTAAATAAGCCATTTTAATTAGAAAGGTTACGATCGATTAATTTATAAACTTTAATCTTTTTTAAGGAATACCTTTCCGAATAAAAGTTACTTATTTTATACGGGGAAAATTTATAAACCTAATACGTTTTAAAGAAAATATAAGTTTAAAATAATCGAATATTTAACTAATAAAGAAATATCTAATTATAAAATTATAAATCGGAAAGGTTTTTTCCTTTTTAATACGTTAAATATTTCCGATTATAAAACGTTAAATAATAGTTATTTTATTCGAAATAATAATATTTATTAAAATCCTTATAACATTTATTAGAAATTTACAAATTAACGATTTAATGAAAAATAAATTAAGGTAAATTAAATAGAAAATATCGAAAACTAATTAAACGATATATTTAGAAAAGATATAACTAGTTTTTTATAACTTTTTATTTCTTTCGTTACTTTTTATTAGATTTTCTCGATCGTTTTTCGTTACGTTTTAATTTACGAAAATTTATTTATATAAATTAAAGATTTTTTTAAATAGGAAATAAAACTATACTTATTTACTTTTTATTCGGCAAAATATAATTTAAGGTTTTCGCTATTTACCCAAATAAACGATCGAATAAACGATTTATTTAAATTAGATTATAATTAAGTAATTAGAATAGAATAAACGGCGACGAATTATTTAATCGAAACCCGAATTTCGTTTTTTACTTTAATTTACGTTATATATTTATTTTTCGGATCTTTTAAAAATCACACGATAAAATTACAAAGTTCTATTTATATATTATCGGATTAAAATATAAGAAAAAAAGAAAATAAAACGGATTAAGTAAATAAATAATCGGATATAAATACCAAATAAATCTAACGATCTTAATTAATTATTAGTTATTAGCTCGAATAAATTTCGAAAAATTTTTTAATCGGCTAAATAAAGAAAGATATTACCATAAATAATACGTAATATAACGTACCATTCTAATATAATATAATATAATATTTAATTAAATAAATAATTAATTAAATATTATATAAAAACTTACTTTTTATAAATATTTATAAAATAACGAAAAGAATTATATATTAAAACTAAAAGGTTATAAGTTATAATTTCTTTAATTATAAACCGTTCCTATTATATCAAAAAACTTATTTATATAAATTAAAGATTTCTTTAAATAAAAAATAAAACTATATTTATTTATTTTTTATTTAATAAAATATAATTTAGGATTTTCGTTATTTACTTAAATAAACGATTAAATAAATAATTTATTTAAATTAAGTTATAATTAAATAATTAAAATAAAATAAACGATAACGAATTATTCGATTAAAACTTAAATTTTATCTTTTATTTTAATTTACGTTATATATTTATTCTTTAGATCTTTTAGAAATCGCATAATAAAAATATAAAGTTCTATTTATATATTATCGGATTAAGATATAAAAAAAAAAGAAAATAAAACGGATTAAATAAATGGATAATCGAATACGAATATAAGTATTAAGCAAATTTAACGATTTTAATTAACTATTAGTTATTAATTCGAATAAATTTCGAAAAATCTTAATCGATCGAATAGAAAAAAATATTACCATAAATAATACGTTATATAATATACCATTTTAATATAATATAATATAATATTTAATTAAATATTATATAAAAGCTTATTTTTTATAAATAATTATAAAATAGCGAAAAGAATTATATATTAAAACTAAAGGATTATAAACCGTAATTTCTTTAATTATAAACCGTTTCTATTATATTACCTTTTTTAATTTATTAAAAAGGAATATTAATGTTTTTTCCGGCAAAAATTCGTTTTATAATTTCGTTTATCTTTTTATTATTTACAGTTTTTTATTATTTTTAAAAGCTTTTATTAAAGCGTATTTTTAGCTCGTTTTTTTTATTTCGTTAATTTTTTTTCGGTAATTTTTTTAAGCTTTATTTATTTCTTTTTAAATATATTCGTTTAAGATATTTATTTATTTTTATCGTTTACGTTTTATCTTTTTTTTACTTTCTTTACTTTTTTAATTTATTAAAAATTTCTTTATTTTATATTTACTTTTTTTCTTAATATTATATAATTCGTTATTTATTAGATTTTTTCTATAAAATATATAACGTAATTATCTAGGTTTTCTAAGGTATTAAACCCGTTTAAAACTTAGATTTTTTAAGTTTCTATTTATATTAAGGTTTTATTTTTTATTTTTTACGATTATTTTAAAAAAAGGATTATTAAGGTTAACTTTTATATCTTAAGTTTTATTTTAAATAGTTATATTATATAATTTAATTTAATTTAATTTAGGTCGATTAACTTTTTAAAATTAAGATTATTTTTTATTTAGGTTAAGTTTCAAGTTAAAAGTTTATAATTTTACCTTTTTTAAATTCTTTTTATAATTATATCTTTTAATATTATTAAAATAAAGTTTTAATATTCCGTTAAATAAAAAATCTTTTTCGCGTTTTCGAATATTTATATTTCTTTATTTTATATTAGGTAATAAGCGTTTATATCTTTTATAACGATATATTTAACGTGTTTATTTTTTCGGATAATTATATTCGATATAAAACTTTTCTTAATTTATTTAATAAGCTTAATATAAATAAATTATATTATTATTTATCCCCTTTTTAATTTTTTTTATTAAGGTAATTTTCGCTTAATTATAATTTATATTTTACGTAATATTTTCTATATGTAATTTTTTATTAATAAATAATATTATTTTTTTAATCTTTTTTTTTTGGAATAAAAATAAGTTTTTAAATATATCGAACTAAATTCGTTATTATATAATTCTTATATCGCGATTATATTATATATTATTTTTCTTTTTAATATTTTTACGATATTTATTAGATTTTTTTTTACGTTTTAATACGTTATTTTAAAAGTATTTATAAGAAATTATTAATTAAAAATTATTAGTGTATTTAATTTCTTTTTATTTTTAATATAAATTATAATTAAATTATTTTAACCTTTTAAAATATTAGTTATAATTATTATATAAATAAATAATTTTTTTAATCCGTTATTTCCGAGATATTTACTTTAAATCGACCTTTTTTCGATATAAACTTTTCGGTTTTTTTAATTTCTATATTATTATTATTTTTCGAAAAGTTATTTACGTTTTTTTTTTTTTTTTTTTTTTTTTTTTTGTTAAGTGGGGTTTTTTTTAATAAACGTAAAATACG
>MU399661.1:0-12940 GCA_022578875.1 Hypoxylon crocopeplum | reverse complement strand
GCTTTCAAAAAGGATGCGGGGGAGATAGCCGGATGTACCTGGGTGCAAATAAGGCTCCGATAGCAAAAAGGGTGGGTGCAAATAGCAAAACTCAAAAATTAAACGTAAATTTTTATTATAATTAAAATTTTTATAATTATTATTAAAATATAATTTCTTAAAGTTTAATTTATAATTAACGTTTTAATAATTTTTATATTTATAATTAAAAAATAACGTTTTAAGATTTAATATATAATTAAACTTTTTATATTTAAACGATAATTATAAAATAAATAAATATTAATAATTTTATTAAAATTTCGTTTTTATTTAATAATAAAATAACTTAATTAATCGTTTAAATTTTTCGAAACGTTTTTATTTAGAAAATAATTTTTAAGGTTTTCTTAACTTTTAAAATAATTATTATAATAATTTTTATTTTTTTACGAAAATTTATCGTAATAATCTTAAATTTTTTACGATAATTTTCCTAATAATTTTTACTTTTAAAATAATCTAAATAATTTAAACAATTAAATCGTTTAAATAATAACCGTTTAATTATTATTCGTAAAATTAACGAAATTAACGATTATCGTTATTTCAATTATTATTATTTTATTATTTATTTTCTATTTTATTTAATAAATTAATTTTATTTAACGCTATATCGAATATAAATGTTTTAAGTTTTAATAATAATGTTAATATCGATAATTATCGAAATAAAAATTAATCGATTTATATTTATATATAATCGATTTTTACGTTTCGAAAAAACCGTAATTAATCTTTTTTTAATTAATTAATATCGTTAATAAATATTATAAAAATTATAAAATCTTTTATTATTTCGAAATATACGATTTTAATATAAATTATTTAATTATAATATTAAATTAAACTTTATTTATCGATAAAATTAATTACGGTTTTTTCGAAACGAAAAAATTAATTATATATAAATATAAATCGGTTAATTTTTATTTCGATATATTATATTATTATATTATTATATAAATAAATATATTATTAAATTAATATAAA
This sequence comes from Hypoxylon crocopeplum, assembly GCA_022578875.1. Lineage (NCBI taxonomy): Eukaryota > Fungi > Ascomycota > Sordariomycetes > Xylariales > Hypoxylaceae > Hypoxylon > Hypoxylon crocopeplum. Next base: position 11,908 of record MU399661.1, on the reverse strand, counting down.
AATTTAATATTTACGAATTACGTTATTTCGTTACGTAATAAAATTATATTTAATTATAAATCGTTTATTAAACTTTTTAAACTTATAACTTTTAAAAATATTACGTAAAAACCGAAATATTATATATATTTAATAATTAAAATTTCTTTTTAAATTAATTATATTTAACGTTTTTAACGTTAAGTTTTATTTTATTTTTATTTTATTTTTATTTTATAAATTTAATTATTCGAACGTTTTTAATATTTCGAATTTAATAATTTTATTAACTTTTTATTTAATTTATAATTACGGGATTTATTTTATAATTATTATAAGATTTTAACCCGTAATTTTAATTTTAAAAAATCGATTATTTTAATTAAATATATTAATACGAATTTTTAAAAATATTTAAATAAAAAATCTTATAAATCCCGAAATATTTTTATAATATATTCGTTAATAATTATTTAAAATTACCGATTTATAAAAAAAATCTAAAAGTAAATTAAATTTATAATTTAATTTAAAACTTAATTTATTTTAAATTTATATAAAAACCGAAAAACTAATTATTATTAAATACGATAAAATAAAAACTTAAATTACGAAATTTAACGTATATCGAATTAATTATTACGATTAAAATCCGTAAAAATACTAAGATTAAAAAAACAAATATACGAAAATAAAATCGCTAATTATCCGTTCTAACTTTACTCTTTTTAACGGTAGATATTAATTGTAACTTTTAAAGCTAATTTCCATTTTAGAGAAATAATAATACTAGTGGGAATCAAACCATTATACCTTACCTTACGAAACACGGCGGCAATTTAAGACACCTCTAATCCTATTATCACTGCCAATCCTTCTAGGTGGAGTCTATAAAGTCGCATATCCTGCCTGATGAGGATATCCGAGCGAATCACAAATGGTAAAGCCGAATTTCCGATCAAACGATTAGAAAACGCGCCGCCGGAATCGCAAGCAACTCAACAGGGTACCGGGATCGACGATAAACTCATCTTAGAATATGACACTGGAAACCGCCGCAACTTGATCAGAAAATATAGGAACCTACACACGCAGGAAACGCTACCTGCAACCCTAATGTCTCCTAAGAAGAAGCCACAGAACCTCTCGAAGAACAAAGGGACAAGCCAAAGGGAAGATTTTTTAGACGTTACGACGTCTGATCGTCCCGAACCAGTTACCTTGACGCAACAAGAGGATACATTTTCTTCACGACAACCTCAAATCCAAGCCTAACACTTTCAGGAATTACCAACAACTCTTAGTCGTCCTCCTACCACTTCAACGCCAGCTTTCAGTACGTTTCGTAGTATACCTAAAGAACTCTCCTCAGAAAGTGAACCAGAACTCGAACCAGAAGCCGAAAGCTCAATTTTGGAACCCGAAGACCCCCAGCAAGCTGCTTGCCGAAGAAGTATTGTCCAGGGTGACTTTTCACAAAATATCGTATCGAAGGGAAAATCTCCTGTACCACGCCTATCCGATCAAGCCTCACGGCGCCTTCTGCCCGTAACATCACAACCATCATCTCAACCAAGCTCTTAGACATCCCCTCCTATCGATCCTTTTCCTATTTCTCAACGTTCAGCGAGCTTCCTTGGAAGCCTGGTACAGGGTACCTCATCTAGAACCTCGATATCGCCTCAGCAACCAACACCTTCTCGAAGTAATTTACCCTTAAAACTCCGGTTCGATCCCCCACCATCAGACGAAACCTCAAGGACATCCACACTACCGGAACCATCGACCCAGAAACTACCACCACAGGACTCATCACTCTCATCTGATCAAACGTCAACACAACCTACCTCTCCATTGAAAGACCGAAGTTCCCTCCAGGGTGTGTCATTCCAGGATATGGGAGACCCTAAACCAGCAGAAACCCCTGATCCAGCAGAAACCCCTGATCTAGAAGATACCTCTGATCCAGCAGATACCTCTATTACACCTACTATGGCGTCGCTATTATCTGAAATGGTTGTTCAGTTCGTTGAACCATCACTCGAACAGTATCCTCATCTGAAATTCAACGGCGAATATGTCACAGCATGGGTCGATGACCTCCAGGATGTAATGCGGCGCCACAGAATGAGCGACACCCGTATGATCGAAACCCTGCCGATATGGGCAAAGACATACGACGTGAAACAATCATTGATAACCAGTCGCACCGGTCATACCAAATGGGCTGACTGTCGAAAGGATGTTCTAAAAGAGTTTAGAGCACGAGATCCCTTTCAGTTCCAATCTTTCCGCTTGAAGCTTCGCAACCTAGAACAAGGCCCCCTTCTAGAAGACCCTTTGGAAATCAACGATTATATTATGACGTTCACCTCCACAATAAGGGAAGCGATCAAGTCGAACGCCTTTACCGTTGTCGAAGGTGAATACGTCGAGCCAATTCTATCTCGGATCGATAAAACGACGCTAAAAGATATCATCAACCATGCCCAAAGCTCTTATGACAAACTCAAGAAGTGTAAATATCAACAGCTCAAGACACTCATCCAGGATTGGGTAAATAATGAAGTGGAAATGTCAAGTCGGAAAACGCTGAGCGAGTCCATGGACCTTGCCCGACGAAGAGAACCTGCCAGAACACGGCCCAGTTCATCAACAAACCTGCCATCCACTGATCAGCATCCGACACCAACGAAGATCCTACCCCGGAAGGAAAAGGAGAAGAACGAACTCGCCTCTTTGGAAGAACAGTTTCGAGCCCTTAGCATTAACCTTCAAGAATCGATCAGCAAAGGAATCGCTCAGGAAGTCCAGAAGATCCAAGCCAATCCTATCCCATCCGGCTACGTTTTTACCCCAGCTCAACCCCCTTATTGGGAAGAGGCACAAAGGGCTATGGGACTTAATGTCGTCCAAACAGGGGGAAGGAGACCGAACGACGCCCAGCTTTTCAACCCCCTAACTGGAAGATTTGACCTTATGCCGCCGATGATCAACAAACCAAGATTTCCATATCCACCTGGAATATGTTGGTTTTGCGGAAAGCCTGGGAACGATCATATGATAGCAAGATGCCCAATCCTAGCCCATATGAGACAGATGTCGTTTGTGCACTGGAATGGAACGACCCAACAGTACTATCTCGGACCATTCTTCGACTCCCCCGAACAACCTAAGATCCCGATCGACAACCAGGTCGTTATGTCCGCAAAACAGTCAGGACATATAATCGGTACCACTCTGATGCACCATATCAAATCTCAAAACTTAGGAGATACTCGGGTACAAAAATGTGCGGACTATTTCATCAAGAAGATCGCCCTGGAACAGACGCACGCAGTACCACCTGATCAGAACCATCCACCCGCTGCACCAGCCCAAAATCCACCACAGCCAGCAGGGATAAACTTCATATCAACAGAACATGAGTTCGTCGACATAGCCCACCCTGTAACGTACGGATGGATTACTTTAGCTGCTGGTGAGGACGACATGGACTTGATCAGAGCCGAAATCAACACAGACCCCCGAAGCAGCCAAGTTCTGGGAAGATCGAATCGCTGAAAACACCAGGAAGAAGTTCGACATTACCTAGGAAGAATTGATCAAGTTTATGCCAGGATTCACAGAGTTCGCCTGCAAACTCGTGGCCGAGAAGGCAAAAAGCCACAAAGTCGCCCCAATTCAAGTGATCAAACTCGCAGCCCAGGATACTACCACAAAAGACAACAGTGCTAAGGAGCCCCAAAACCGAGGACCAAAGGGGCCTGAAATAGCTGAGGCCCTCAATTTGGGAAGCCCTCTTGTTCCGGCAACCGGAAGACCAAATCATCAAGGAAACAGACCACCTCCGCTACAGTTCAACGAACCAAAGGCTTACTTTCGGCCGCTATTGAACCTCACGGTTTCGATCGGACCACATGGTACTGAGGATGCCATCCCAGGAATCATTGATACGGGAGCCCAAACATCGATCATTACCCTCTCCTATGTAAGGCGTCATAACCTTGCAATGCGCCGAACCTCTCTTACTTGGTGCGGGTTCGGCCAAGGATCGTTGGTACCTTGTATCGGAGTGATCGAAGGACCAATCTGGCTAGCGAAACAACGCCTACCACTACCGTTATACGTAGTAGAAGATAAACATTGTACCCGACCGCTTATCCTTGGATTAAACTTCATTTTTCAGGCAAGAATGACCTTCCGTTTCGAAGAAGACGAGACCCTCATTGCGACAATGACATTCGGATCAACCATGATCGAAGTTCCCTTATCAAGCTATACTAAGGTTAATCGAATACTATCCGACTTCGTTGAGCCCTACCTAGTACAGGAAAACTAGATGCCGTTGATGTTAAAGGCCAAATCAACGGCGAATCTAGGCCTCTTTTCCCTCCAATTTCGAAATGCCATCTTCCTCCTCAACTTGAACTCAATAAGATCGGCGCCGCGTACCTATTCAATGATCATAATCTTCCAAAGCCGTCAACCTCTTATAGGATACCACCTAGTAACAAGTTCGCGGAACTCAACAGGGTAGCGCTCGACTCTGACGACAGTGCATTTACCCTACAGGATTATCCTGAAGACGAATACCCGCTAGACCTCGAGGAAGGGGATCGAGTAATAGCCTCTCTAACCGACGACCAATTCCTCAAAGTCCTAACTCGTGCATCTAGAGAGGTTTTCAGGAAGGCAAGAAAGGAACATAACAGGCAGAAAAGAAGAGATCAGAACCATGAGAACCTCTCGATCAACACAATGTTCAAACCAAAACACCTGAAGGTTCGACCTGTCGATGACGCTCCGCCAGACGGATCTACGCCACCTGGATCACTGGACTGGAAAGAAAAAGTACTCGAGGAAGCCAAGGAACAGCTCGAGGACCCTAACTTGTCAAGGAGAGACGGCCCGTTCAAGAATATCCTCCCCAGATTCGCTAAGTCATCACGAGGAAGCCGTCTGACCTCCGATCGCCTCAAGGCTATCAAGGAAAAACTCGAGGACACCGAGATGACTAATCAAGAAAAGGAAGTCCTCATCGAAGTTTTGTACCGGCGAGAAATAGCCTTGGCTTGGAATCTTAGCGAGCTCGGAAAGATCAGAGAAGAAATCGCACCAGATTACATGATCAAAACAATCCCTCACAAAGCCTGGCAAGCGAAAGGTATCCCGATCCCGACACCTCTTAGGGATAAGGTAGTTAAGATCCTCCGAGAAAGACTCAAGTATGGAATCTTGGAAGAAGGCCACGGACCCTATAGAAACCCTTGGTTCGTCGTGGCGAAGAAGAACGGCGACCTGCGTCTAATCAACTCCTGCACGAAGCTAAACGCCCACACAATCAGAGACGCCTTCTTGCCGAAGGACTGCGACAACTTCGCACAGGAATTCGCCATGTGCGTTATACTCTCTTGCGTCGACTTGTTCTCCGGATACGATCAAACAAAGCTGTCTGTCTTTAGTCGTGATCTGACGACTTTCGCCACCCCTATAGGACTTGTCCGCATGACAACACTACCTCAAGGAGCTACCAACTCAGTGGCACATTTCCTCAGGATCATGAACCGGTTGTTATATGATCTAGCCCCTCATATGTGCGAACCTTTCTTCGACGACGTGGGAGTAAAAGGACCAACAAGCCGATATAATGACGAAGAAGTGTATCCTGGGATACGTCGTTTTGTTCTTGAACATATCGAAAACTTTGCAAACGTTCTGTTAAACTTCGAACTCGCCGGCGCTACTGCGAGCGCTGAAAAGTCGGAATTTTGCAAACCTACTGCCGAGATCGTTGGATATTTATGCGGAACGAACGGTCGAAAACCTGGAGTAGCCAAAGTCCAAAAGATCCTTGAGTGGGAAAAATGCGACGACGTCCAAGAAGTTCGAAAGTTCCTAGGCTTGACTGTTTATTTTCGTATATGGGTCGAGAACTATGCGATCATCACACTACCGTTAACCACTCTTCTGAGAAAAGACGAAAAATTCCGTTGGGAACAGCCCCAAAAACAGGCCTTAACCACATTACAAACCACCTTAACGACAGCCCCGTGTCTAATAGTGGTCGATTACGCTTCTGAACGTATGATCGTGTTAAAGACTGATGCGTTAGGACAAGGATAGGGGTGTGTATTCGGCCAGCTCGATAGCGACGACCGGTTTAGACCTGCTCGTTACGAGTCAGGAGCTTGGAAAGGAGCTGAACTCTCATATGATGCCACAAAGCAGGAGTGCTTAGCAGTGGTTAAGTCGCTCAGGAGACTGCGAAACCAGCTGTACGGAGTCAAATTTTTGCTTGAAACCGACGCCAAGGTCCTGATCGCACAGCTGAACGACAGCTTCTCAAGCCTCCCAAGCGCTTCTCTAGCAAGATGGATTTCCTTCATAAAGCTTTTCGACTTCGTGATCAAGCATGTACCCGGCAGAAAGAACTCTATTGCCGACGCCCTATCCCGAAAACCCAGCGGTCCCTCTGATCAAGAAGATGAGAAGTGGGAAGGCGACATCGACGATTTCATTGACCTTCAACTCAACCTGGTGATATCCGTGAATACCACTTCCCAGGAAGACCTTCCAGAAATCCCAGTCTTAGCCCCGATCGAAAGCTGGAGCCAGAAATCCCAGGAAATTGCCAAATTTCTCACGACGCTACAGTTACCGGCCAGGTACTGCAACGACAGCACGATCAAGGGACGTCGAGCACGAGAGAGCTTTAAGTCCGAAGCGTTGAATTACGTTGTCCTTGATCAGACGCTGTGGAGGAAAACCGAAAGGCGTTTTGCTGTCCGCAGGGTAAACGATGCTGAACCTTTGAGGAGGAAAATTGTCAGAGACTTGCATACGGAATTCGGCCACAGAAGAAGGGATTCGACGTATTATCGAATAGCAGCACTTTATTACTGGAAAGGCTTATACCGTTACGTTTCCAACCTACTTCGAACCTGCCCACCCTGTCAAAAAGCTGACAGCCGAACGATTTATGACCCAGCACTTCATACTAGCCCGGACGAGATTCTGGTTTGCTGGATCATGGATGTACAATATCAACCCGACGATCAAGGCTGCAAGGCAATAATCGAAGCAAGGGAAGAACTATCAGATTACGTCGAAGCGTCACCACTCCGTGGTATCAACTCTGGGAACATCGTTAAATTCCTCAAGACAAAGATCATTTACCAGCATGGCTTACCTCTTATGATCAAGACGGATGGCGGACCCGAATTCAAGAAACTGTTGAAGGCAGCCTGCGAGGAGCTCGGGATTCGACAAATAATAGGACCACCCTACTACCCTCAGGCCCAAGGACAGGTGGAAGTTGGTCATAGACCACTAAAATCAGGATTGATGAAAGTGACTGAAGGCCTAGGGAAAGGATGGGTTAACGCCTTTGACAGTATCATTTGGGCCGATCGCACAACCGTTAAACATTCAGGACTTAGCCCGTACGAGGTCTTGTATGGACGACGCTCAATCCTCCCGATCGAGACTGCTATACCGTCATGGCGAGTTATAAACTGGAAACAGATCAGAACCCATGAAGAGCTTCTTTCAGCTCGAGCCAGAGTATTCCAAAGTCTTAGAGTCGATATCGACAAGGTAGCCAAGATTATCGCCGAAAAGAGACGTAAGCTTGCCCTGAAGAATAATAAAAGGAACGCCCACAAGCTACGAAAGAAGCCTTTGAAGGAAAATGATTTGGTCTTACTTTATGATACCCCTCGACATATCGACATGTCCCGAAAGCAAAAACTCCGATACAGTTGAAAGGGCCCTTATCTGATCAAAGAGGCCCGCGGAAGAAACAGGTTCATCCTTGAGGAACTAAGCAAGGAACCATTGGCGGGAGTATTCGCTGGCAACAGGCTGAAGCTATTCATCGAAGACCCAGATGGCTATTGGGATCCAGCTTACCCTGAGGATGACGAGTGGACAACGAATATCATCCCAGAAAGACTCGAAGAACCTGATCAAGGTGATGAAGAAGGAATAAGAGAAGACGAAGACGACTTATCGGATAACTCAACATCTCCAACAGCTCGGGAGGACGACTATGAGACCATCCTCAAGAAAAGCCAAATCGAGGTTCATATACCTATGGGAAGAAAAGAAGGTTATGAGATTGTTCCAGACGACGATACGGACCTCCATGATCAAGAAGAAAGGCAACGGAACTCTGCCCGTTACAATCTCCGAAAAAGGTAAACTGGTGCCCGAAAACAACTGACGTTTCTTTATCTTTCTTATTTCTTTATCACCCGGCTTATAGGAGTTACATATTTTTTATTCCATTGCTTATTCATTTTCTCTTTTAATTATTCCTCAAATTCTCAAGATCATTAAGTTACCTTCACACCCTTCCAACTTGATTCACCCCATTCCTTCGATCTGATCATGCATCATACGCTTCAATTCCGCCCCGGTATAATCAGATATCTCGCCCGAATTCCGTTCTGTTAGATCTTCAACAAGGGGAGGATCCCGATCACCGTCCGCTCGAAAGTGCCTGTGGTCTTCAAGCCGAAACGAACATCTACTATCTTCCACGGAGAAGAAACAGTTGCCACAAATGCCACTGAACGCACCCGGGATTGATCGACAGCCAAAGAAAGGCCACATACCAGCATGCCTTTTAGATTCCGAAGATCTAAAGTGCTTCTCGCAGCCAGAACATGGAACCTCATTGGGAAGACCATACAACTGCACGATAAGACCCCTTACTCGACGAGGATCTTTGGACAGTTGAACCAGAATCTCACCGATCGGGCCACCTTGTCTAACGTCGGCATACAAGGGCAACGGACCATCGAGCTCCTGATCAGCAACGAACTGAGAGTATGGGAGTGATGGCGAGGCGATCTCCCAAAATTCTCTGTCCAGAATACGCCAACGGACATATCGACCCTCAGCAGCGCCGTCCAAAAGGGCAAAACCCATGTGATCCAGTAGCTGACACAAACATCAGCAACGCCCAATGACTCTTACCCTGCAGTCACCCTGCAAAGAAGGTACTGATCAAGACGAGAACCAAACCCGCTCACAAGTACTGGAAACGTTTGTCCTGCAATTCCAAAAAAAAAAAAAGGGAACTTACACTTCTGTGCTTAAAACTCAAAGGCCTTCCCTTGAGAGTGTTTTCCCATAACCAGCACTCCAAGATACTCTCAGAGTCCTTGGGGAAAGTGACTGCAGGACTGTTGCCAAAATACGGACCCGGCACATAATCCACACTCCCTAATCGAGAGTCGTGACTGCCGCCAGACTGATCAAGGTAGTGAAATGAAGGGTTGGAAAGAATAGGACCAGTCACCCTGCGGGAAGGAATCTCTACAACCAAGCCACCGTTCGAGAACAAGGCTGATCGACTCCCCTGAGGATATGGAGTGTCTCCTCTGCGAAACATGATGATGCAATACGAGCTATTGTTTAGGAATGAGCGATCAAATGAAGGTGATCGATAAAGGTTGAGAAAGAGTGAAAGAGAGAAGGAGAGAGAGAAATCAATCACGCTCTTGATATGTGACTCCTGGACAAGAAGCATGGACCAGACGTGCACTTTCAACCACACCAAATGAGCTGCAGTGTCTCGATCGAGGCTAGTGCGCCAATAACAAACACTGTAATTGGTTTTTGACGAATCACACCACTCCAGCTGACAATCGACAACTAGGATGGTGATTCAGGACAATTCACGCCTACATAACAAGACCTCATTACCCCTCTTCTATCCCAAACCTCTTCATAACCTTTCATCCCCAATTACTGATCCTGATCATTCGCAACACGACGCAACTTACGGGAATCGCCATACCTATCTGACCATGTCTGAACCTTCCGCAGCTACCCAACTTCAGGAACTGTTAACACGCGTTCACGGAGACAATTGGATCGATCAGGAGGAATTCAATACTACCTTACCTCATCGCGCCATCTCAAGATACAACGATCAAATCCCTATAGGATCCCCAATTGCCATCGACTTCATCAGCGACCGGCAAGTCCCCGATAATATCAGTGAAGATGTATGGAACGAATGGGTAGGAATAGAACTCGTTAACGCGATGTTGAGTTACGACAAGAAAGAATACCTTTCCTCAACTCACCTACAAGCCCTCATGACAGTTGCATTTCGAGGAATTCCACGCGATCAGATCATGTGCGAATCTAACGTCGGATGGACGCTTCAAAACGCGTCCCAAGGAAGCTTCGATCACAGCACTAGATCCTGTATAATATCTGATCGACCTAAGAATATTCTAATGTTTGCCCATCGAGATCTGAGCGACGAGGAAGGAACTAGGGAAGATAACTTCAACACGCCTCACTGGATCCTGGTTATTCATAATCTCGAACACAGGTTCGTATATATGTTCGACCCGATCAGTCAAGGAGCAGAGGAAAGAGCAAGGAGTATCTTATATCAACTTCGCCACGCGTGGAAGCGGATCCCTGGAGTAAGGCACCCAAAACAGGGACGCTGGGTCGACGTTATGCGACAAAGCGATGGATGGGGTTGTGGGTATTTCGGAGCGATCATGGCTTACATGATTGTCCGACGCCCTCATTCTTTGATCCACAGCCTTGATCGGATCATCTTTGACCCACACGACTTTGTCAACGGCATGTTCACCTTCGCGATACCCCTAATCACCGGCATCGCTCTTGTAGACGAACCTGTGGACCAGCGGTTTGATCAAGACACCCCCATGCAAGAAGAAATCGAGCCTACCATGGACGAGGAAGAAGCCAACCCCACCGATCAGGACTCTGAACCTTACGAATCTTCAGAAGCACCGGTGCCTAGGAGTTATAACCAAATACTCGACTTAGCCATCCGCCACCCTCCCAACCCAAGCACTTCTCGAGCTGATCAGTACAAGATCGATCTCCAAACGCCCTATGTTTGGCCTGAAGATACTTGGGATGACATCGGAAATCGGCCCCAACCTTGTCACCCTGTGGGGTGGCAAGGATGGGACGATTACCATGGACGGATGAGCCAAGTTGACAGCGCACAGCACACCAGGAACCCCGATCAAGACGTTGCCAGGGAAGAACGCGCGAAAGGACGACTAAGTAAGAGGAGGATGTCTGCAGAGCTGTTAGAATTAGGACCAAAAGGCAAGGTGATCAGACAATGAGTATGCTACGGACTACGATCAAGAACTATACACCTAGGGAAGCTGGGCGACTTGATTTTCTTTTCATGAGTTTGTTTGTTTCAAGTATGCTTCGTCAGGGACGACTTTAGCATACTTAGGGAAGCTGAACCAGTGCAGTGAGCTTAGCACTCACGGACCACGTGACGAAATCACGTGGTGGGACTGTAATTTAGCCATAGATCGTTCGTTAAGCTTTTCGAGCTCGTAGCTTTTAAGGGCGTTACGTAAAAGCCGAAATATTATATATATTTAATGATTAAGTTTTTTCTTTTCTAAATTAATCGTATTTAGTGTTTTTAACGTTAAATTTCATTTTATTTTTATTTTATAAATATTTTATAAATTTAATTATTCGAACGTTTTTAACGTTTCGAATTTAATAATTTTATCGATTTTTTATTTAATTTATAATTATTATAATTATTTTAATTTAAAATATTCGACGTTAATTTATTATTATATTATTATATAAATAAATATATATATTTAAATTAAAATTAAAATTTTATAAATATTAAATAAATATTTTTTAATAAAATATAATATTATCGATAAATAAAGTTTAATATTAATAAATAAAGTTTATATCGAAATAGAAATTAATCGATTTATATTTATATATAATCGGTTTTTTCGTTTCGAAAAAATTATAATTAAATTTTATTTATTTATAATTTAATTTAATATTATAATTAAATAATTTATATTAAAGTTATATATTTCGAAATAATAAAAGATTTCGTAATTTTTATAATATTTATTAACGA
>MU399660.1:0-13146 GCA_022578875.1 Hypoxylon crocopeplum | reverse complement strand
TTAAAATATTTAATATTTCATTAACATTTTTCGTTTTTTATTATTATTTCGTTTTAATATTAATTGGTTAATTATTTTTTACGTTTATAATAATACTTTTTTCGTTATTATTATCGAAACTAAAGATTTATTAATTTTCTAAGTTATTAGATCCTTTAAATACGTTCCATTTTTAATTAATATCTAATTTTAAATCTTAATTAAATTATTTATTTACTTTTCCTATAATTTAAAGGTTATTTAAAAGATCGTTAAGTTTTTAATATCCGTTTTTATTTTTAATAAAAAGTTTTAATTTATTATCCGTAAATATAAAATATAAGACTATTTTATTTAATTTATAAACATTATATCTCCCTTTTTTATAAATTTTATTAATTAAGAAAAGACTAAGCTAATTATATCGTAGTTTATTTTTATTAAAAATATTTATATAACGAAATATATCGAATAAAAATATTAAATTATCTTTTTATAATATTACGTTTTAAATCTTTTTTATATATTTTTTATTATTTTTTTTAATTACTTTTTTTTTTAAAAAAAAAACGTCGATTAATCTTTTAAGATTATTTTCTTTTTTTTCGAATAGTTTTAATTATATAAATAGAAATTTTTCGCGATCTTATATTATATTTTAATTTAACATTTTCTATATAAATATTTAAACCTCGATTAATAAAATAAGCTTTTTTTATATATAATTTTATATAAAAATATTCCATTAAATTTAATTAAGATTCGATCCGTTTATATAATATCATTTATATATAATATTTAATCTTTATTATTCCCGTTTAAAATATATATAAAACCTTTTTTAATTTTTTTATAATTAACCTTTATTTAATTTTAAAATTATAAAAAATAAATAAATCTTATTTATTTATTTATACCTAATATTATAATAATTATATTAAAATTATTTCTAAACTTTAGGTTATTATTACATTTTATTAAAAAGGATATATTATAAAAAAATAAATCTTTTTATATACGAAACTTATAATTATTATAATATTAACTTTATTTAATATTTTATTTTTTAATTAATTATTAAACTTTTTTTCTATTTTTATTATATATTTCTTTCTTTAATTAAAAGGTATATATTATATATTAATAATTTACGTAATAAAGAATCTTTACGATATATTATAAAAACTTAATTCGTAAAAATAAATTATATCGAATTTTTAATAATTTAAATAATAAATAATTATTTTATTTATATTAATAAAAATTGTTATTCGTACCTTTAAAAGTTATTATCGGGTTTTATTTATACCTTAATATATCTTTAATAAGCGTCGTAAACGTTAAGCGTTTTATACGTTTAAAAAGTTTATTAATTTATATCTTTATAATTTAACTAAAGGTTAATATATAAATTAGAATCTTATATCGTTTAAAAACGCGTTTAATTATTAATCGATTAATTTTAATTATATTATTTTACGATATTTGGTTATAAAGTTATTAATATAATTAATATAGTTTTAATTAGTTTAAATAATATTGGTTTAAAGGATATTACGTAATGCTTTTTAACGGTTATAAGTTAAATACCTATTAAAAGATAATTTAATAACTTAGTAATTTTATAATTATTTAGGTTAATATTTATATTATAAGAATAGCCGTTTTAATATAAATTAATTAATTTAGTTTATAACTTTTTGCGATATATATTTCGAAAGTTATCGGTATAATAAATATAAGATTAACTACCTAAAATAACGTTAGTTTAAAAAGATATTACGTGTTATTTTTAGCGGTCGTATATTAAATTATTAAGTTAACGTAACTTTACTAAAATAATATATCTTAGTTTCATTTTTATATTAATCGAAAACTTTTAATTACGCGAATCTAATAAAATAAGTTACATTTATATTAGGCTAATATTAACTTAATTATATAGGAAAATAAGTTAATATATTAACTTTAAAAATAAGTTTATTAAAGATATACTAAGGTGCGAATAAAACTTAATAATAACTTTTAAAAATACGAATAACAATTCTTATATTAATATCTATATTTTTTTAATAATATAAATTTTTTATTTTATAAATTATTAAATTATATCTTTTATAATCGTATTTAACATGGTTTTTTCGGATATTAATTTTTCTTTATATAGTAAAATCAATGATTTATTATTTATAAAACCATTATTTAAATTAATGTTATAAAATACTTTCTAAGATTATATAATGAAATATTTTATTTTAAAATTTTTATTTAACTTATTAATCCTTTAAAATCTTCCTTATTTTTAAACGTATAAAATATTTTAAAATTTTTAAATATCTCGCGATTTTTTAAAAATCGTTATTTTATCTTTTTAATAACTATAATAATAAAATAGATTTTTTATTTCCGTTAAAAATAATTAAGTTAATATTAACATTATAAATTTAATTATCGATATATTCGTTAATATTACTTTCTTATTAATCGTTTTTTTTATTTAAAAGTTTTTCTTTTTTATAAAAAAAGTTATTAATTAATATATTAAATTTATTTTATATATATTTAATTTCGAAATTAAATAATTTAATATAAGAAATCCATTAAGTTAATTTTATTTTAAATAAACTAATAAAATTATCGTTTAATTAAGCGATAAAGGTTTTTATATTAGTTTAAAAAAAATTCTATAAAAATAAATCTATAATTTATAAAAGGATTTAATAAAAGTAAATACCTTTTATTTCGGGATATTATATCTTTTTTTTATTTTTCGTTATACGTTAAATTTATATTTTAAAGATTAAAATTTACTTTAATTATTAAGTTAATTTAGTATATAATCTTATCTTTAATTTAAAATATTTATTTATAAAATAATAAATTTCTTATAAATATAATCGAGATTTATAAAATAAAATATTTTATATAATATATCTTTTAACGTTTATATTATATATTCCTAGTTTTTTCTTTATTTAAAAAGACGTTCTTTTTAAGTAATATTATTAAAAACTTAATAATTAAAATATAAAACTTTATCTAAATTCTGAAATATATCGTAATATTAATAAAAGATTATATCTTTTTAATATTATTATAAAAACCCCATTTTCTAATTTTTAAAATTTTAGCTAAAATAGGTTTTTTCTTATAAATACCATAAATATATCTTACGATTTTCATAATTAAACGATAAAATTTTAACTTTTTTCCATTAGTTATAATTTTAATAAATTCGAAATTTAGTAAAATAACGCTTATATTTTTAATATATTTAAAGATAAAACGACATATTTTAAAGTAAATTTCTTAATCGTTATATTAAATAATAAACCTTTTAATTTTTATATCGTTAAAAAAAAGCTTATATTTATTAGGAATGAAATTATAAAATATCCGGGTAATTATTTTAAAGAAATAAACTATCGAATTAATTATATCCTATAATAACGTAATCATTTTTATTAAATCGATCGATAAAATAAAAATTATAAATTACTTATAAAATAAAACGAACTTAACTTAATTATATTTTAAAAACTAATTTATAATAAATAATATTTAATATATAACGAATTTTATAAAAAACTTTTTATAATTTTTAAATAAAAAAGTATTGCGAATTATTTTCTTATTAAGTTTTATATAAGAATTAATTAATTAAAAGTTCCCATTCTTTTTTTTAATAACGAATTAAACATTATAATAAAAGTTATAACTTTCTTAAATAATACCATTCTTTAAATAGTTTTTAAAAACTTTAATAACTTTTTTTTTAAAAAAATAAAAATCGAAATACTTTTAATTTATTACGTTAAATATAAGATTATTTTAATTATATAATTAGGAATTATACTTTTTTTAATTTAATCGATTTTGTTAAAATCTTATATTAAAATTATTTTATATTTATAAAAAACTTCGATTAGGATATTTTATTCGATATTAGTTAGTTTTAAAGTTTATAGTTTTTTTTGATTACTTTTAGCCGGTTTAGTTTAAGTCGAACCTCGCGTGATTTTTTCGCGAATTAAAAGTAAATATTTTAATAAAGGTTTTTTATTAACGAAAGTAAAAAATCTTTTTCTTATTTTTTTATTATACGTAATATTTTATTTTTCTAACTTATTAATTGTAAAAATATAAATCTATTTATAAAAATATTATTAATTAATTAAACTTTTAAAGCTTTAGGTTTATATATAATATTAATAAAAATCGAATTCGATTTAATTTATATTTAATAACGTTTCTAATTAATTTCTTTTTTTGTTTTTTAGAAGGATTTTCGAATTATAACCTTTATAATATTTAAGAATTTTTCGTTTATTAATATATATATTATCGATTTATTTTTTTCTAATTTATATTTTATGAAATCCTCGAAATTGCTTATTTTATTTTTAAAAAGTAACTTTTAAAAATTAAATAAGTTTATTTTATTAATTAATATTAGAAATATTTCTTAATTTATTTTATAATTAATTTCGAATTTAAATTTAATTTTATTATTAATTATTTCTTTAATAAAAAGCTTTTTATAATTATTAATATAACCTTTAATAAAGTTAACTTATTTATTTAACGTTTATTTAATTAATTAAACGTTAAAAGAACCTTTATTAAGATTTCGCTAAAAGTTATATTTCTTATTATTTACGATTTTTTATAATAGAAAGATATTCGATTAAAAAAGATAAAATTTAGGTTTAATAAAAATTTTAGAAACGTTTTATTATCTTTAATAACGTAAATAAAATATAAGAAACTTTAATCGTTAACTTAAATTAATCTCTTAATAAATCTTATAATTATAATTAATATAAATATATTAAATCCAAATTAAATAAACGTAATTTTAAATATAAAAATCCTAAACTTTTTAACGTAAAGTTTTACGATAAAACTAAATTACGTTTTAATATTAATTATCGTAATAATCTTATCTTTATTTTTATAAGGTTTTATCCTAATAAATAATTAAGATAAAACTTAAATATAAATATATGGTTTATTATAAATTAAGTTTTTAAATATATAATAAATTTCGGCGTTTATAAAGGTTATTTACCTAATAATTTTATCGATTAAATTAATTATAATATTAAAACGTTTAATCTTATTATTTAATTTTTTATTTTAAATATTTATAAAGTTTTTTTTATATTCTTTTAAAATAAGTTTAACGATTTACGTAAAAGTTAAATTTATATTTAAATTATTTATTATTTCTTTTAATAAATTAATAAAACCGGATATATATTAAGTTATTTTTTTCTAAATAATAAAGAATTATTTATTAAAGTTATCTTTAATTTTATTAAGTTAAAATATTTTTAATTTTAAATTAGAAAATCCTATAATTTACGTATAAATATTTTAACTATTTTAGGTTTAATTATTACCTTAAAAAATCGCGGAATCGCGTGAAATCTTTTTAACGTTATAAGTTCGGTTTTTTATATTTATATTAACGAAAATTTTATATAAGTTTATTCTTTTTTTAATATTTATTAAAGTAATACTTATTTTAATAAATTCGAAATCTTTATTAATCATTTTTAAATAATAATAATTAAATATTTCGAAATTATCGAAATCGAGATTATCGTTTAAAATTATTGCGATATTTGTTTATATATTATCCGCTTATAATTAAACCTTTTTATTTTAATAAAGATTTTTTAAATTCATTTTTAATTTTTTTATAAAGTAATCGTTCCATTTCTTAATTTAAACCTTATAATATTATACGTTAAAAGTAACGTTTTTATTCCTTAGCTTTTTTTATTCGATATAATATAAAATATTTTTTTTTATTAATAAACCTTTTACGTAAATATTTATAACTAGCTTCTTTTCGATCGATATACGAACGAAATTATTATTTACTTTAATTTTATTAAGCTTATATTTTTTTATCATTAAATTATAATATACGATCTTATTATCGTTTAATATATTAAAGAAACTATAATTTTTTACGAAATAAATATTAACATTATATTAATGATATTTAAAGGAACCGAATTTTAATCGAATTATTAAAAATCCGTTATTAGGTTTTATTCGATAATTAAACGTTATATAATTAAGTACGAATTAAAATTATTTAATCCTTAAATTTATAAGTTAAAGTTTTATAACATTAATTATATTAATTAACGTTACGGTTTTTACTTAATATAATATTTGGTTTTTATAAAAATTATAAAACCTAAATTTATCGCTTTTTAAACTAGCGATATTTTTAACGAAATTTATATTTTGGATTTATAAGTTTTTAATTTATTCGGTAAAGTCGTTTATTTTATTTATTATTATAAAAAGAATAATAGTTTTTTTTAAAATCGATTTAACGGAAATTTTAATTTTAACTTTAATTATTCGAGCTTTTTATTCGGTAATAACGTTATTATCGTTATTAATATCGGAATTGTTATTTTTAAGATAATATTTCGATCGATTAACTTTAATTTTAGCTTTATTCGTATTATATATTTATACGTAAAAATCGACCTAATAATTTAACTATTTTTTAAATTCCGAGAATAATAATGTTTTTAATTTATTCGGGGTTTTATTAAAGAAACTAATTAGTTAAAACTTAATTTTAGGAAATAGAAATTTTCAAATCGTTTTAAAATAAAATAATCTTTTAAATAATTTATTTTTAGTTTTAGTTTCGAATACGATTATTTTATAATTAAAAAGAAAGTCATTAATTAACTTAGAAATAATAACGTTTTTTAATTTCTTTTTTAATATATCGATTTAATTTTAAATAGTTTAACGTTATTTAGGATTTTAAACTTTAAAAGAAAATTTAAGTTTCTTTATAACCATTTTTTATATATTATAACCGGAAAATATAACTTTAATTCGTTTTTTTATTTTTAATCCTTTTATATAATCGGAAATTAAAGTAAGCTTTATTTTATTAAGAAAGCTATATTTAGCGAAATAATAATCGAGGTTAATTATTTATTAAAAAACGTAAATTCCATTAAAAAATAAACTTTTATAAAGTTAAGAATTTATTACGATTATATAAAGTAAATTTATTATATTCGGATAAGGTTTTTTAACTTTTATAATATCTAGGTTATTAATAATTATATTAATTAATAAACTAAGATTTTTATTAATAGAAATAATAACGTTTAAAATAAATATTATTATTATTAAAAGTTAAATGTTTTAGGATATTATAAAAGAAATAATATTTAGAAATAATAAGTTTTAATTTATTTCGATATTATTAATATTTCCATTAAATGTTTAATATTAATTAAAAAAGATTTAATTAATTTCGTTATTTTATAAAAAATAAGTTAATTTAAGGTTTATTTAAATAATATTAACGAAAAAGCTTAAAGATTTTCCTTTAATTATAATTAGAAAAAATAATAATAGAAAGCGATAAGTTAATTATAATAATAGTTTTTTTAATAAAGTTTTTTTTAAAAAAACATAAAAATAACTTTTAAGATAATTTTTTTATAAGAATCGATTTCTTTCGAAAGTATTTTCTTTTTAAAATTATATAAGTTTTAAGAAATAAAATTTCTTTATTTCCTAAAGCTTCGATTAAAATAATAATTTTAATATTTATAAGGAATTTCGTTTTTTAAAAGTTATTAACCGTTATTTCGAATAAAAATCTTATTATAACAATTATAAGTTAAACTATTAAAATAAGTTTCGTTAAAATATTAAAAAAAAAGCTTTCTTTTTTTATATAAAAATTTATCGATTAAATCATTTCGTATAAAAGGAATTAATTCGTAATATAATTCGTATATTAATAAAGATATTATTTTAATTAAGGATATTTTATTAAAGATAAACGAATTTCGTTTTACGCGTATATTCGTGATATAAATTATCGTTTATTAGATTCGATATTTCGGTAATTACTTTTTTTATAATTAATCGATAGGTATTTTGGTTTTTAATAAGGTTTTTTAATGTTTTTAACGCTTAACTAAATATTAAAACTTTAATATAATTGGTTCTCGATTTTAAATAATTAAGTTCTAGGTTTTTAGTTTTAATATCTTTAATTTTTTAAAATCGAAAGATTTTTAAAGCTTTAATATTTTTAATAACTAGTTTATATCGTTAATTACTTAGTATTTTTCTAATTTATAAGGTTTTAATAAGTTATTATTATTTCGTAATATCGATTATATCGTATTATTAATTTAATAACTTATTTAATAAACGTAATAATAATTAATACGAAATAATAATTTCGACGAAAGTTTTATTAAGGTTTAAAAATTATAAAATAATATTAGCATTTTCGATATAAATAAAAGCTTTTAACTTATATCATTTTTTTAAAATAAAAAGGATTTCCACATTTAATAAAAGATAAAATATTTTTACGTTATTTTTATTTTTATTTAATAATAATTAAAATAATATAATTTTTAAAACTAAAGTTATAAGTTCGAATCTTATAATAATCGCTAATTATATTAGAACGATATTTTAATATTAATGATTTTTACGTAATTATAATTACGTTATAATTACTTTAAGATATATCGATATTAAGAAAAAAACTAAAATTCGTAATAATCGATAAATTTAAAGGTATATTTTAAAAAATATAATTTAATATAATATGTAATTATTAAAAAAGAAATCTAAACTTTATAAACTTAAGAATATAAAAACGATAAAATCTAGTTATAAAATATTACGTAATTTCGAAAATAATAGTTTTATAACTAAATCTTATTATATTATTTATTTATTGTTTATTAGTTAAAATTAAAGCTTAGATTTTTATTTAGGTTTAAATTTATCGTTATTTTTTTTATATAAAGTTATTTATTTATTTAACTTAGGTATATTTTTTTATATTTAAGTAATTTTCGTTATTATTTACTTAGGATTTAGGTTAAATAAACTTAGTAAGTTTATTGGATTTTATTAGTTTTTTTTTCTTTTTTCTTTAATTTATTATTATAAAATTTTATATTATCGCGAAATTACGATAAAGTTTCCTTTAAATACCTTTTTTTATTATATTTTTTTTTAAATAGTTTCTATTTTAATTAACTTTAAGGTTATTTTATATATCGGTAATTTCTTTAGTTTAAATGTTTATTTTATAATCGTTTTTATTATATTTAGGTTTTTTATTATTTCTCGGTAATTTTTTTACGTTTTAAACGATCGTTTATTTAATTCTTTTTTAAAATATTTCGTCGGATTTCGATTTTCGGATATTTTATAATAACGTAATATATCGTTTTTATTTTTTCGTATTTATATCTCGATATAATTACGTTCGGGGCTTTTATATTAAATAAAAAGGTTTTTAATCCGATTTTTCGATATAAGTTTATATTAAATCCGACGTTTTATAGTTTTTAAAGTTATAATATTAGTTTTTAGTTTCTATTTTATTTAGGAAAATATAAGTTATTAATATATGTTATTTATTAGTCGTTTTCTTTTAATATTAAGTTTATTTCTTATTTATTACGTTTTTTATAATGTCGTTTTTTCTTTATTTTTCGGTTTACGTTATTTTTTTATTTCTAGATTTTTCCTATTTTTTTTGCGAAACTTTACGTGTTTTTTTAATTATAAGTATTCGTATAAATTATTTCGATATTTTGGTTAATATTGTTTTAAATTTTTGATTTATTTCCGAATTTTTTAATTTATTTTCGAAGTTTATAAATTTATCGTTTAAATAGAAATAAATCGGGAAATATCCCGATTTATTTTTTAGTTATTTTCTTAATATAGCTTTATAAATTTTATAAACCGTTTTTAAATAACTTAATTATATAAAAGTAAGCTTTTTCGTTATTTTTTATAATTTTAATTTTTTACTTAAATTATATTATATTAAAGTATTATATACGATCGCGTTTTTAATTATTTTAATATATATTTCTTTTGTTTTTAAGCCGTTATATTTTTTACGTAAACGTAATTAATTTAATTAATATTAAGCGTTATTTATTTATTTTTTTTTTTATTATTTCGAGATATTATTTCTATTTTAATTTTCGATTTATTCGTATTCTTAAGAATTTAATCGTTTCGTTTAATTTAATTAGATTATCGTTTAATTTTATCTTTTATTAAAATATATTATATTTTTTCGTAAAATAAATAAACTCGTTTCTTTAAGTAATAAATTTTATATTATATTTTATAACCTATTTTTTATAGATTTTATATACCTTTTTTAACTATTTATAACTTACGTTTATATTTATATTTATTATAAAAAGGTTCGTATCGTTTACGAAATTAATAATTATTATTCTTTTTATTTTTAATCTTTTATATAAAGTTACGATATATAAAATAAATAAGATCGGCGATAATAATAATCTTTAGGAAACTTTATTAAAGACGGTTTTTTTTTCTATTATTTTTCTTTCGAAATAAAGTTTTTTTTTTATTTTTAAAAAAAGCTTTAAAACTAATAAATTACTTATAACGGGAATCTTTTTCTATATAAAATCTTTATTAATTTCTTATAGTTAATTATAATAAAAGCTTTTATGATATTTAGTTATAATAACGTTATTATTACGTTATATTTTTACGTTTCGAAAATCTTTTCCGTTATTATTTTAATTATTAATTCGATAAATTTATATAGTTTATTACTTATTTATTCCTTAAAGAATAAATTGTTTTCTTTTACGGTTTATATTATTTAGGTATTTATGATTTTTTCGATAACTTTCTTTATTATTTATAAAAAAGTTATAAGTTTATATACGTTTAATAGTTTCTTTTTTTCCGTATTTTTATTTAACTTTAAGAAAATTATAGTTATTATATTTTTAAATAATATAAGATAATATTTATAAACGAAGTTTTATTCGACAATTATTACGATTATTTTATATAATAACTTTTTATATTTTTTTAAAAACTTTATTAAAAAAAAACCTTTTTTTAAGGTTTTTTACGGTTTAATTTTTTTTAATATTTCTTTAATTTTTTCCTAATATATTTTAATTAATATTTTAAACTTATTTAAATGTTTATTTCTTACGTATAATTTATTGTTATTTATATTAAAAAGGTTTATTTTTACGTTTAAGAAAAATTTTTCCGTTAGGATTTATGCTTTTTTAACGTAAATATTCGTTTTTATTATGTTTTTTTTTTTATTTATTAAAAGGGGATATTAATGTTTTTTTCGATAAGAATTTACTTTATAATTTCGTTTATTTTTTATTATTTATAGTTTTTTATTATTTTTAAAAGTTTTTATTAAAGCGCGTTTTTAATTCGTTTTTTTATTTCGTTAACCTTTTTTCGATAATTTTTTTAAGCTTTATTTCTTTCTTTTTAGATATATTTGTTTAAAATATTTATTTATTTTCGTTATTTACGTTTTATTTCTTTTTTTGCTTTCTTTATTTTTTTAATTTATTAAAGATTTCTTTATTTTATATTTACTTTTTTTTTAATATTATATAATCTATTATTTATTGGAATTTTTTCGTAAGGTATTTAATGTAATTATTTAGGTCTTTTAAGGTATTAAACCCGTTTAAAACTTAGATTTTCTAAGTTTTTATTTATATTAAGGTTTTATTTTTTATTTTTTACGACTATTTCGGAAAAGGAATTATTAAGATTAACTTTTATATTTTAAGTTTTATTTTAAATAATTATATTATATAATTTAATTTAATTTAATTTAAGTCGATTAACTTCTTAAAATTAAAGTTATTTTCTATTTAAGTTAAATTTAAAATTAAAGGTTTATAGTTTTATTTTTTTTAAGTTTTCTTTATAATTATACCTTTTAACGTTATTAAAATAAGGTTTTAATATTTCGTTAAATAAAAGATTTTTTCCGCGTTTTCGGATATTCGTATTTCTTTATTTTATATTAAATAATAAGCGTTTATATTTCTTATAACGATATCTTTAACGTATTTATTTTTTCGAATAATTATATCCGATATAAGGTTTCTTTTAATTTATTTAATAAGTTCGATATAAATAAACTATAATATTATTTATCCCTTTTTTTCCTTTTTTATTATTAAAATAACTTTCGTTTAATTATAGTTTATATTTTACGTAATATTTTCTATATATAGTTTCTTATTAATAAATAATATTACCTTTTTTAATTTTTTTTATATTTTAAAATAAAAATAAACTTTTAAATATATCGGATTAAATTCGTTATTATATAATTCTTATATCGTAATTATATTATATATTATTCCTTTTTCTAATATTTTTACGATATTTATTTGGTTTTTTTTTCACGTTTTAATACGTTATTTTAAAAATGTTTATAAAAGATTATTAAATAAAAACTATTAATTTATTTAATTTTCTTTTATTCCTAATATAAATTACGATTAAATTATTTTAACTTTTTAAAATATTAATTATAGTTATTATATAAATAAGTAATTTCTTAAATCCGTTATTTTCGAGATATTTACTTTAGGTCGACTTTTTTTCGATATAAACGTTTCGGTTTTTTTAATTTTCGTATCGTTATTATTTTTCGAAAGGTTATTTACGTTTTTTTTTCTTTTTATTATTTTATTAAACGAGGTTTTTTATAATAAACGTAAACTTCGATATTTTACCTTTTTTTACTTAAAATATTAAAGAAATATTTCCTTTTTTCGCGAACTTTTTAAATCTAAAAATATAAATTTATTTAGTTTTATTTTTTTTTATTTTAACGATTTTATAATTTTTATTTTATATCGAATAACTACCGTTATAATCTTTATATTTTAAAAATACCGTATATATTTTATTTCTTTCGTTATAAATTATATTTACGTATCGTTTATATTTCGTTTAATTTATATAATATTTTATAATATATTTAAATTTATAATATTTATAATATTATTTAAATTTAACGTTTTTATTAAAAGGTTTATAAACGTACATTTTTATTTTCTATATTATTTCCATTTTATAAAAATGGTTTATTTCGTATAAATCGGAGATTTAAGTTATTATATACGCGAATTTAACGTTTTTATTTCGGCGAAATATTATTTTTCCGACATTTATTAAGTAATTAATTTAAATTAACGTTTACGTTTTTAAAACGATTCGTAAAAATACTTTTTATTATAATTATATAAATCTTTAAACTAATATAAATAAAAAGGTTAAACG
>MU399659.1:0-13741 GCA_022578875.1 Hypoxylon crocopeplum | reverse complement strand
TATTATATTATATTATCGATTAATAATAAAAGAAATTAATTATTTTAATATTTTACGTTAAGAAAATATTCGAAATTATTTATAACGAAAAATATTATTTCGGATTTTAAAAAATAATAATAAAAATATAAAACTTTATTATAAATAAACTTATAAAAGAATTACGTAATTATTTCGATTATTATTCCGAATATATCGTAAATTATACGAATCGAAAAAAATAATTAAACGAATTAAAACCGATCGTAAACGATTTTATATTATATTATATCGTCGTTATAAATTTTATTATTAATTTATCGCGAATTAAATTAAAAAATATATTCTAAAAAATACCTAGATATAATTATTATAATTCGTTAATAACGTATAAGTATAAATTTTCTAAAAAAATAATATTTATATTTAAAAATAAAAAATATAAAGTATTAAAATAAGCCGAAATTTATTTATAATATCTAATATTTTATAATTAAAATAAATCTAAATTTATAATATTTAATAAAAATAATAAATTCGTATTTAAATTTTAATAAATATTATTTATATATTTTAATATAATATTAAATTATTTAATAATATAATATTTATAATTAAATAAATAAAACGAATAATAAAATTAAAATATAAATATAAATATACGTTTTTATATTTCGACGTTAAATAAATTATAAATAATAATTTTATTGTTATTATAATATAATATAAATAATATATTATTAATAATCTTAGAAAAATCGCTAAATAAAATAGTTTTAGGTTTTAAATTTACAATATTTCTCTTTATATTATAAATATTATATAACGTAATAAGCTTTAAAATATTAAGAAAAATATATTAATAAAAAACCGAAACGATAATTAATTTTATAATAATAATAAATAAAATTAAATATAATAAAAAAATATACGTTAAAAGAATTTAACGTTAATAAAAAAATTTATTTAAAATTTTATAAAAAATATTATTTATCGGGTTAATTATTATATAAATACTTAAATTAAAAAATAAACCTAATAACAATAATTTCTAAAATAAACAATCTAATTTATAAATTAAATTTCTTACGATATTATAAAATTTATAAAATAATATCGATGATATATTTAAAATTAATATTATTTAATAAAGATATATTTTCGAAAAAGAAATTATAACTTAATTAAATATAAATAAACGGAGATAACGAAGAATAGAAATCTTTCGAAATCGAGAAATTTTTCTAACGCCGAATCTTTAAAATAAACGATAAACTATTATTAAAATATTTAATAAAATAAAAAAACTATAAAATTATATATAACTAATAATACTTATAAGAAATATTAATATAAAATATATTAAACCTTATTTAAACCTTTAATTAAAAAAAGAAATTATCGCTAAAAAGAAAAGAAAAAAAAGAAATAATAACGCCTTAAATATCGTTAAACAATCTAATTAAAATAATAGGAACTATCCCGAAAATAAACATTAAAATATAAATACTAAATAAACAAATTATTATAACCTTTTAAATCCCTAAAAACGTAAACGTTTTAATCTTTTAAAAAAGGAAAGAATAAATAATATAATAAAAACGACTTATAACTAAGGAAATTATAACTTATAACCTTTTAATTTTAATATATAATTCTTTTTATTATTTTATAAATATCTATAGAAAATAAACTTTTATATAATATTTAACTAATTATTTACTTAATTAAACATTATATTATACTATATTAAAATAATATATTATATAACGTATTAATACTTATATTATATTTTATTAATTTAAATTTTTATTTTAGCTTTTTTATTATAATTATAAAGATCCGTTTATATTTATAAATAATATATAACCGTTAAATAATAATAGTTTCGTTATAATTAAAAAGGTTTTAAATTTCGTTATAAAACTTATTTTAAATAATTTCTTTTTATTATATTAAATATATTATTTATTTATATTTTTATAAAGCCGAAATATTCGTTTATTTCCATTATTAATAAATATAAATCGTAAGTTAATATTATTATACGTAATTTTTCCTTATAATATTTTAAGTAAATTATTTATTAATACGTATTTATTTTAATTATATTATATAATAGTTTAATAATTATTATAATTATATTTTCCGGATATTTATATTTAATTTACGATAAAATATAAGCTAAAATCGTTCGGTATAAATTAATGCTTAACTAAATATATACTTAAATAATATTTCGAAATTATAATATTATATTAATTCGAAAAAGTTAAAAATAAAAGCGATAATAATTTATTAATTTAACCGTTAAATAATAAATAATTAAATTAAAACGAATACTCTTTTAACGTTATTATAACTTTATATAATATATTGATAATTTTAATTTTAACTTTATAAATTATTTATAAATTAAAAAGTTATATATCTTTACATTTTTTTTCGTTATATTTTTTTATTAATAAAAGCTTTTACTTTTATAATATTCGATAATTCGAAAGATATATCGAATATAATAATTTTCTTTTTTTATATAATTATATCGTTAATTATTTCTTTTTAATTTCTTTTCGAAATAAATATTATATATTATTAATTATTATATCTTTTGTCGTATTTTATATTTTATTTTTATTATCCGAAAATCGGTTATATCGTTTTATTTTCGTAAAGATATTTACGAAATTAGATTTAAATATATATAAATTTTTATTTTTATTAAAAGTTTTGTTATTTACATTTACCTTTTTTATTATTAGAACTTTATTTATATTTAAGTATATCCGATTATTTCTTTCGTATCTTTTTTAAAAACGACTTATAAATTAATCGGTAAAATTATTTTAACGCTTTATATATATTATTATTTATTTTTATTATATATAATAATTAATTCTTTTAATAATTTTATCCTCGTAAAATATTTATATTCGTTATAATAAATATTATTAATAAATTCGGTATTATCGTATTAAATAATATACGATATACGTATTATTTTAATATAATATAATATAATGTTTAATTAAGTAAATAATTAATTAAATATTATATAAAAACTTACTTTTTATAGATATTTATAAAATAACGAAAAGAATTATATATTAAAATTAAAAGGTTATAAGTTATAATTTCTTTAATTATAAACTATTTTTATTATATCATTTACCTTTTCTTTTTTTAAAGGATTAAAACGTTTACGTTTTTAAAGGCTTAAAAAGTTATAATAACTCGTTTATTTAGTATTTATATTTTAATGTTTATTTTCGGGATAATTTATATTTTTTTAATTAAGTCGTTTAGCGATATTTAAGGCGTTATTATTTCCTTTTTTTTTTTCATTTTTAATTTTTCTAACGATAATTAATTCTTTTAATTAAAGGTTCGAATAAACTTTAATATATTTTACATTAATATTTCTCGTAAATATCATTAATCGTATATAGCTTTATAGTTTTTTTATTTTATTAGATATTTTAATAATAATTTATTGCTTATTTTGGAAATTTAACGTTAAAAAAGTTTCTCGATTTTAAAGGATTTCTATTCTTCGTTATTTTTATTTATTTAGATTTAATTAAGTTACGGTTTTTTTTTCGAAAATATATCCTTATCGAATAATATTAATTTTAGATATATTATCGATATTATTTTATAAACTTTATAATATCATAAGAAATTTAATTTATAAATTAGGTTTTTTATTTTAAATATTATTATTATTAGGTTTATTTTTTAATTTAAATATTTACGTAATAATTAACCCGATAAATAATATCTTTTATAAAACTTTAAATAAACCTTTTTATCGACGTTAAATTCTTTTAGTATATATTTTTTATTATATTTAATTTTATTTATTATTACCGCGAAATCGATCGTTATTTTAGCTTTTTATTAATATGTTTTCTTTAATATTTCGAAGTTTATTACGTTATATAATATTTATAATATAAAAAGGAATATTAATATAATAAGAACGGTTTATAGTTAGGGAAATTACGGCTTATAACTTTTTAGTTTTAATATATAATTTTTTTCGTTATTTTATAAATATTTATAAAAAGTAAGCTTTTATATAATACTTAATTAATTATTTACTTAATTAAGCATTATATTATATTATATTAGAATGGTACGTTATATCGCGTATCATTTATAATAATATTTTTTTTTATTCGATCGATTAAGATTTTTTCGAAATTTATTCGAGTTAATAGTTAATAGTTAATTAAGATCGTTAGATTTGTTTAACATTTGTATTTAACCATTTACTCACTTAATCCGTTTTATTTTCTTTTTTTTTATATCTTAATTCGATAATATATAAATAAAACTTTATAATTCTATTATACGATTTTTAGAAAATCCGAAGAATAAATATATAACGTAAATTAAAATAAAAAACGAAATTCGGGTTTCGATTAAGTAATTTATCGCCGTTTATTTTATTTTAACTACTTAATTATAACTTAGTTTAAGTAAACCGCTTATTCGATCGTTTATTTAGATAAATAACGAAAACCTTAAATTATATTTTATCGAATAAAAAATAAATAAGTATAGTTTTATTTTTCGTTTAAAAAAATCTTTAATTTATATAAATAAATTCTTATAAATTAAAACGTAACGAAAAGTAATTAAAAAAATCTAATAAAAGATAATAAAAAGAATAAAAAGTTATAAAAAATTAGTTATATTTTCCTTAAATATATCGTTTAATTAACCTTCGA
This sequence comes from Hypoxylon crocopeplum, assembly GCA_022578875.1. Classification (NCBI taxonomy): domain Eukaryota; kingdom Fungi; phylum Ascomycota; class Sordariomycetes; order Xylariales; family Hypoxylaceae; genus Hypoxylon; species Hypoxylon crocopeplum. The sequence continues at coordinate 9,026 of MU399659.1, read as the reverse complement.
TATCTTTTATTTAATTTATTTTAACCTATTTTTTATTAAACCATTAATTTGTAAATTTCTAATAAACGTTATAAAAATCTTAATAAATATTATTATTTCGAATAAAATAATTATTATTTAACGTTTTATAATTAAAAATACCTAACGTATTAAAAAAGAAGGAATTTTCCCGATTTATAATTTTATAATTAGATATTTTCTTATTAATTAAATATTTAATTATTTTAAACCTATATTTTCTTTAAAATATATTAGGTTTATAAATTTTTTTCGTATAAAATAAATAACTTTTATTTAGAAAGGTATTTCTTAAAAGAAATTAAAATTTATAAATTAATCGATCGTAACTTTTCTAACTAAAACGGTTTATTTAAAATCCTTTGGAATTTTTTCCTATATAAAAAGAAAAAAAATCTTTCTTATTAAAAGAAAAGTTTTTCTCGCTAAAAAAAAAATCTTTCCCGTTATTTAATTAAATCGCATTTAATTAAATCGTATCCATTTAAACTATATCTATTTAAACCATATTTATTTAAACCGATAAATCCACTTAAACTAACGTTAAAATATCGAATTAAACCGTTTTTTAAATCCTATATCTTAATTAAAATAAAGATATATAAATAATAAACGGAAATAACAAAAATAATAACGATATCGATAACGTTAATAACGATAATATTAATAATAATAACGGCGATAATATTAACGATAATAACGGTAATAACGGAAATTCGTTCGTTATAAATTTATAAAAAAGTTTATTAAATATTAAACCATTATATAATTTATTAAATAATATTTTATCGGTTTTTTAAATTTAATAAAAATTATAACAAAATTAATTAATAATTCGAAAATAAAAACTCGCTTAAATCGGTTATATAAATCTAAAAGTAAATATAATTTACGATAAAAATAATTTCGTATAAATTAAACAAAATATATATTAATAAAATATATTTTTTTTTATAAATAATATAAATAAATATTCGCTTAATATTTTTTATAATTATTATAAGAAACGATATAAAATTAATAAAGGTTTAAATTATTTCCGAATATATAATATTATTTTAACGGTAATTTAAATATTACCTTAGAAATAATAACTAAATAATTTAAGATATTAATAACGAAAATATTAAAAGCTTTTAAAAATTTAAGCTTAATATTCGATTCGGAACGTATTTAAATTAAAATAATCCGAATATAAATAAAATAAATAATTAAATTATATAAAAAAATATATATAATAATATAATAAATATTAAAGGTATATAACTTAATATATTTTCCTTTATAATAATTAATAATATAATCGAACGATATTTTTCTTTTACGTTTAAAAAATTAGTTAAATTATTTAGAAAAAAAGATAATAACTTATAAAGATACGTTAAAAACGTATAACGTTATAAATTAATTAGTTTATTTAACGTTATCGATTAATTAAATATTAATAAATCGTTAAATGTTAATTATAACGTTAATATTATTTTAAATTTTATTGTTAATTTCGTAAAAATTAATATTATTTATATTAAGAATTTTATATAATATTAATAAAATAAATTAAATTTTAATTAAAAAAGCAATTTATTTTAATAAATAATATTAACGCGAAAATTTCGTATTAATAAATAACGATTATAATAATCGTAAAAATAACTATAATAACGGTTATTATAACGGTTATAATAACCGTAATGGTAATTTTAATAGCGATTATCGCGGATATTATCGTGGCGGAAATTTTAATAGAAATTATCGCAATGGAAATTGCGGAAACTTTAATCGTTTCGGTAATTACGGCGGAAATTACAGCGGAAATCGCGGAAACTTCCGTAACTTTTATAACAAATAACAATAAAATAAATAGGTTAAAATAAAACTAAAAGGAAATACTTTATAATTTAATAATAAAATATTAATAATAAAAAACGATAAAAAAAACCGCAAAAAGAATAATATTTTTAAAACAATAATTATTTTTTGCTTAAATATATTTTAAATAATAAAAACGATAATTATAACGTAAAAAAATAAATAAATAATAATAATAATTTTATATATATTATTAATTCCGTTAATATCGAAATTAATAAATTTAAAACAAACTATCGCAAATATAATAAAATTTTCCTTTTTAAAAATAAATTAATAACTTACGTTATAATAAATAACTATTAATTCGCAAAAAAAAATAAACGAAAAATAACCTTTATAAAAAAAACGATAACCATTTTAAACTTAATTCCTAAGAAATAAACATTAAAAAAAATATATTATATAAATATTTACGAATAATATACGAATAAAAAGAAATTATACGAAACCTTAATAAATTATATATATTTAATAAATAAATATAATAAAATATTTATTAAAAACGATAAGAAATTTCTTATAAACTTATTATATATAAAAAAACCACGAATAATCTAAATATAATCGGATAAAATAAAAATCCAAAATAAATATTAATATATTTATTTATATTTCTTAATAAGCTTTTATAAACGTGAAAAAGTTTATTTAATATATATTAATATAGAAATATCTAATATAATAATCGATAAAAATTAGTTAATATTTCATTATAATAATTATAAAATATTAAAACCTAAAAAAACCTATATAATTAAAAAAAATTATAAGATTTATAACTTTAAGAAATTAAACGGAATTTTATATAATAATACCCGTATATATAAACGAAAAAAACGTCGAATTATTAATTAAAGTAAAAACTTAAGTTTATAATAATTTAAAACCGAAAATATTCTGAGGAAATAATTAGCTTATTTTATACGAAATAATGATTAATTATTTTAATAAAATTATAAACTTCGAAACGTATAAAAATATTATAATCTCGGTTTAGGTTTTATATTAAATTAAAACCATTAATAAAAAGGTAATAATAAATTAGAATTTAACGATTTAACCGAATTTAAAAAACTATTTACGAATTAAATATAAAGAGATTTTAAAATAGAACGATTACGGAAATTTAAGAGATTATTTTTTCTTTATTAATATTTCGAACGTTATAAATACTTTAATTTCGATAACGATATCGAAAATAATATTAATAGTAAATAATATCGAAAACGTAATAAAATTTTAACGGAATTAAAAAATCGAAAAAATCTAAGATATAAACGATAACGGGTATTTTTAAACCGATATTAAGAATGTTTTCGTAATATTAACCGACTTATTTATCGAATTTGATTTTTTAAATAATATATATTATATATTTTTAAATATATTATTAAAGCCGAAAAGGATTAAATTATAAAAAAAAGCCATAATATCGCTAAAGTTTTAACCAGATTTAGAATTATCGTAAAATTTTCCCGAAAATATAAATATAAAATTATCGCAGCTATAAAACGTATTATATATTCGGATAAAAAATAAAATATACGTAAAAAATATTAACTATTTATATATAAAGAAAGTAAAATATATTTTAGAAAAGTTCAATATATAAAAAGGTTATAAAATTATTTAAATATTAAAAGAAAATAAGATATAAATAAATTTAATAAACGATTAATAATAATATAAATTTCGTATTCGAACGTATAAGTTAAAAATGGAAAATAAAGTATTTTTAAATAAAACGTTTGTCGAAATATATAAATATAAAAGAATAAATTAGATAAAAAGATTAATCCCGTTTAGAAACCTAATTTTTATCGTATAAAAAACGATAAATAAAATATAAAAAGGAAAAATAATAATAAATTTACGAATATTAAACGATATAATAATTTCGGATATATATCTTTTATTAATATAAAAAGATATTATCGTTAATATTAAAGGAAAAATTAAGATTATAATTATTAATAAGAAAAGTTTCTTTTATTAATTGTTATTATATAGCCTTTATAAACATAAAATATCTATTATTTTATTTAGAAAATTAAAAATATTTAATATAATATTAATAAGGTTTAAAAATAGTTTATTATATATATAAAAATTTATAAATTAATATTTAAAATTATATAAATATTTTTATAAGGTTTATATAAACGATATAATTATTTTTAACGATTTTTTAAAGGAATATTTCTAATATTTAGATATAATCTTAAACTTTTTTTAAAAGATCGGAATTATTTTAGGGTTAGAAAAATTATTCCCGATATATAATTCGATTAAATTATTAGGCCTTTTAGTTAACGATTTCGGAACGTTAATTATAAAAGATCGCGTAAAGGTAATAAGGAAAATTAAATTTTTATAAAATCTAGGAAATTTAGAGATATATATCGGATTTATTATATAATTAAGGAAATATATATTATGGTATTAATAAAAGATTTTATTTTTATAAAAACGGAAAATATTAATATTAACGAAAAAAAAAATCATTAAAAAATTATCGTTTAGAAATAAAACGGCGAGAAAAACGTGGATTTTTAAACGTAAATTTACGTCGATAAAAAAGGAAATCGAATTATTTTAATTTGTATAATATAACCTTATTATTAAAATATATTTTATGTATTAAAACCTGAATTATATAATTTTTATTAAGTTAAATGAAAAAAAAAACGCGGATATGGAATTATGGTATTTTATATCGAAAGAAATTAGAATAAAACAAATATTTATGTTAATATTATTTAACTTATTTAATTCTTAAATAAAATATTAATAAAAGCGGAAAAGAAATATTAAATAATAGAATTAGAAATATTTTGTTTAATATAAATATATCGTTATTTACGTTCGTAAATTTAATCTAATAAATAAGATATAATTATTTTTATAAATTACGTTATAATCGGGAATATCGTAAAATAAAAGAATTTAACGATAATAAATATTATAAAGAATAATTTATGTTTAATTTTAGTATTAATGTATTTAAATTAATATAAATTAAACGTTAAATATATTTTCGAGCGTTTAAATTTAATATCGGATACCTTATTATGTTTATTTATTACGAATAACGATAAAGATCGAACCGAACGAAATAATGAAATTAAAAACGAATTAAACGATTTAATGGATTTTTTCGTTTACGTAATAACGATAATAAAGCTAAATGAAAACTTTAAATTCACTTTAATTAACGGTTATAAAATCGATTAAAAATATGGAAAAATCTTAGAAAATTTACAAAAAAAACCGGATAAAAAAAATCGTCGATTCGAATTAACGAATGGCTTATTATATTATATTATCGATTAATAATAAAAGAAATTAATTATTTTAGTATTTTACGTTAAGAAAATATTCGAAATTATTTATAACGAAAAGTATTATTTCGATTTCTAAAAAATAATAATAAAAGTATAAAACTTTATTATAAATAAATTTATAGAGAAATTACGTAATTACCTTAATTATTATCCTAAATATATCGTAAATTATATAAATCGAAAAAAATAATTCGGCGAGTTAAAGTCGATCGTAAATGACTTTATATTATATTATATCGTTATTATAGATTTTATCGTTAATTTATCGCAAATCGAATCGAAGAATATATTTTAAAAGATATTCGGATACGATTATTACGATTCGTTAATAACGTATATATATAAATTTTCTAAAAAAACGATATTTATACCTGGAAATATAGAATATAAAGTATTAGAATAAGTCGAAATTTATTTATAATATTTAATATTTTACGATTAAAGTATATCTAAACGTATAATATCCGATAAAAATAATAAATTTATATTGAAATTCTAATAAATATTATTTATATGTTCTAATATAATATTAAATTATTTAATAATATAATATTCATAATTAAATAAATAAAGTAAAAGATAGAATTAAAATATAAAAATAAATATATATTTCTATATTTTAATATTAAACGAATTATAAATAATAATTTTATCGTTATTATAATATAATATAAATAATATGTTATCGATAGTTTTAGAAAAGTTATTAAATAAGATGATTTTAAGTTTTAAATCCGTAATATTTCTTTTTATATTATAAATATTATATAACGCAATAAATTTCGAAATATTAAGGAAAATATATTAATAAAAAGCTAAAACGGCGATTAATTTCGTAGTAATAATAAATAAAATCAAATATAATAAAAAATATACGCTAAAGGAATTTAACGTCGATAAAAAAATTTATTTAAAACTTTATAAGGAATATTATTTACCGGGTTAATTATTATATAAATACTTAAATTAAAGAATAAGTTTAATAATAATAATCTTTAAAATAAAAGACTTAACTTATGAATTAAACTTTTTACGATATTATAAAATTTATAAAATAATATCGATAACGTATTTAGAATTAATATTATCCGATAAAGATATATTTTCGAAAAGGAAGTTATAATTTAGCTAAATTTAAGTAGACGGGAATAACGAGGAATAGAAATCCTTCGAAATTAAAAAGCTTTTCTAACGCTAAATTTCCAAAATAAACGGTAAATTATCATTAAAATACCTAATAAAATAAAAGGATTATAAGGCCATATATAATTAATGGTATTTACGAGAAATATTAATGTAGAACGTATTAAAACTTATTCGAACCTTTAATTAAAAAAATAAATTATCGTTAAAAAAATTAAAAATGAAAAAGAAAGAAGAAATAATGCTTTAAATATTACTAAACGACCTAATTAAAATAATATAAACTATCCCAAAAATAAATATTAAAATACAAATACCAAATAAATAAGTTATTATAAGTTTTTAAGCTTTTAAAAACGTAAACGTTTTAATTTCCTAAAAAGGAAAAGGATAAATAATATAATAAAAACGGTTTATAACTAAAGAAACCACGGTTTATAACCCTTTAACTTTAATATATAATTTTTTTCGCTATTTTATAAATATCTATAAAAAACAAGCTTTTACATAATACTTAATTAATTATTTGCTTAACTAAACATTATATTATACCATACCAAAATGGTACGTTATATCGCGTATTATAATATAAAAAAAAATATTACGAATTTAAAACTTAAAACCATTTCATTTAATACTTTTTTTAAAACTATTAATAATATATTATTTATATTATATTATAATAACGGTAAAATTGTTATTTATAATTCGTTTAACGTTAAAATATAAAAACATATATTTATTTTTATATTTTAATTCTATTTTCGCCTTATTTATTTAATTACGGATATTATATTATTAAATAGTTTAACGTTATATTAGAACGTATAAATAATATTTACTAAAATTTAAATACGAATTTATTATTTTTATTAAATATTATACGTTTAAATATATTTTAATCGTAAAATATTAGATATTATAAATAGATTTCGGTTTATTTTAATACTTTATATTTTATATTTCTAAATATAAACATTATTTTTCTAGAAAACTTATACGTATACGTTATTAATAAATCGTAATAATCGTATTTAAGTATTTTCTAAAATATATTTTTCGATTCGATTCGCGATAAATTAACGATAAAATCTATAATAACGATATAATATAATATAGGATCGTTTACGATCGATTTTAACTTATCGAATTATTTTTTTCGATTTATACGATTTACGATATATTCGGAATAATAGTTAAGGTAATTACGTAATTTTTTTATAAGTTTATTTATAATAAAGTTTTATATTATTATTATTATCTTTTAAAAACCGAAATAATATTTTTCGTTATAAATAATTTCGAATATTTTCTTAACGTAAAATACTAAGATAATTAATTTTTTTTATTAATCGATAATATAATATAATAAGTTATTTATTAATTCGAATTAATGATTTTTTTTGGTTTTTTTTTTATAAAATTTCCAGGATTTTTCTATATTTTTGGTCGATTTTATAACCGTCGATTAAAATAGATTTAAAATCCTCGTTTAACTTTATTATCGTTATTACGTAAACGAAAAAATCTATTAAATTATTTAGTTCGTTTTTAGTTTCGTTATTTCGTTTAATTTGGTTTTTATTATTATTTATAATAAATAAACGTAATAATACATTCGATATTAAATTTAAACGTTCGGAAATATATTTAATATTTAATTTATATTAATTTAAATACGTTAATACCAAAATTAAATACGGATTATTTTTTATAATATTTATTATCGTTTAGTTCTTTTATTTTATAATATTCCCGGTTATAACGTAATTTATAAGAATAATTATATCTTATTTATTAAATTAAATTTATAAACGTAAATAATAATATATTTATATTAAATAAGATATTTTTAACTTTATTATTTAATATTTCTTTTTCGCTTTTATTAATATTTTGCTTAAAAATTAAATAAGTTAAATAATATTAGGATAAATATTTATTTTATTTTAATTTCCTTTAATATAGAATATTATGATTTTATATTCGCGTTCTTTTATAACGTTTAATTTAATAAAAATAATATAGTTTAGGTTTTAATACGTAAAATATATCTTAATAATAAGGTTATATTATATAAGTTAAAATGATTCGATTTCTTTTTTTATCGTTATAAATTTACGTTTAGAAATCTACGTTTTTTTTATCGTTTTATTTTTAAATAATAATTCTCTAATAATTTTTTTTTCCGTTAATATTAATATTTTCCGTTTTTATAAAAATAAAATCTTTTATTAATATTATAATATATATTTCTTTAATTATATAATAAGTCCGATATATATTTTTAGGTTTTTTAGGTTTTATAAGAACTTAATTTTTATTATTATTTTTACGCGGTTTTTTATAATCGACGTTTCGAAATCGTTAATTAGAAAGCTTAATAATTTAATCGAATTATATGTCGTAAATAATTTTAATTTTTTAAAAAAGCTTTAAGATTATATTTAAATATTAGAAATATTCTTTTAAAAAATCGTTAAAAATAATTATATCGTTTATATAAGCTTTATAAAAATATTTATATAATTCCAAATATTAGTTTATAAATTTCTATATATATAATAAATTATTTTTAAACTTTATTAATATTATATTAAATATTTTTAATCTTTTAAATAAAATAATAAATATTTTATTTTTATAAAA